>CAJNOI010000115.1:98770-298846 GCA_905250115.1 Adineta steineri
ATACTGTGTTTTCCCGACTTTTATAACATGCTTTTTTAAAGAAAATATTGGAAAATAAAAGAAAGAAAGTTGTCTGTGGTGTTTCACAGGCTACTTTTACTCAATATTCTGGCGTTTGTCTAAATATGACATAATAGTTCCGTAAATCTATGGGTTACTAGTTAAGGGAAAAAGATTACTCTGTAACAATATCACGATAGAAAACTTTTTTGTACTTTATATTCCAGTTAGGGTGAGGGTGAGAGTGTGAGTGTGGGTGTGAAGTGGATATAATACTCATGCTCATATTGACATCCACACTCTCAAGAAGATTTTGCTCGAGTATACTTCGAATCTACATGTTTCCACAAAGAAGTAACTGATGCGAATATGAATCATGAATAACTATTTGATACAGAAAGAAAACATAATCATCCGACAGTTTCGTGAGAGTTTCATGCGATCTTTACTCCTTAGTGCACCATTCGAAAATCTAAAGCAACAATTAAAAAGTCAAACAAACGCAAACCCGCTGATTACAAAATCGAAAAAAATAGAAGAATATGCACTAATTACTATACAAAGGGAAGGAAACAAGCACTAAGAGAACTTAACTTCTTGCATAAGAAAAAACTAAAAAATCATGCTTCTCTATATAGTTTTTTCTTAAAATATAGTATGTCTTTTTTAAAATAAATACCATATAACAATAAATAGATCTTTTAGGTAATGTAAACGTATTTTTGCAAAGAAAAATCAAAAGCATCTCCTTGAAGAAGAGATAAGCTATTTAAAGAAAATATTTTAATTAAAAAACTATTTTTGATGAAGTATTGCGACTAACAAAAAACGCATGCCAGTCAACATTCTTAAGGACATCATAAACAGAGCATTTTAAAAATCCCTTAATTACACCACATATATGTTAATGACATTTTTATTCAATGTAAAAAATAGAGATTAGTATTTTATTTTTAATAAATTAATATGACATATTTCTTTGAAAGAAAAGAAAAAAGTTTTTTTTCTTCTAATTTTTATTATTCTGTTAAACTTACCATAATGTACATTCTGCTTACTTTAATGATACTTCAACTTCAAACTTTTAATCCTCTTCAAAATATTCTCTTATTTTTCTATTAGTAAGTATTCATTTGTTCTTCTCGTATTGTTTTAAGTACTACCACTACTGTTGTCATTACCAAGCTACTTAATGCAATAGGTATGTTTGAGAGAAAAGACCACCTACATACTATATAAACAAAACAAAAAATTTAACAGAACTGACAAAAGAAAAAGAAAACAAGAAGTACGAAATCTTTTTTTTTCTTTCTTCTCATTCTTCAATGATCAAATATGTTTGTTTCTATTGTATGCAAACTATGAAACCTAATCTACAAATATGTTCTGTTGACAAATGATTATTTTTAATTATTGCTTACAGTCATGTAGTAAACGAACATATATTGTAGATAAATCAACTATTCTTACTAAAAAATCAAAATAATGTATCAAACAGGTATGTAGAGAAAAAAAAGGGAGTGAATTTTTAATTATATGTCTTTTCTTTTTCGTTTGATCAGAACAAATTCCTAATAATAATCATTCAAAGACAATGTCGGATAGTAGTCGTCCTACATCACGTTGGTCATCATCAAGATTTACGGCAACAACATCACGTTCGAATAATTCCAATAATCAAATAACACCATTTTTTGTTTCACGAAAAAAATTATTTCAACCAATAAGAAATAATCAACAAAGTTTTGCAAATCTAACGAAAACTAAAGATGAAATGGAAGAAATATTTAAAACATATTATTCAAATAATACAAGACTTGATCCATTTAAAGAAACTGTTATTGGTAAATTTCAATTATTCTTTTTCTTTTTTAAGAATTTCAATCTTTTATATATTAGGAACACGTATTTCAAGTCCACGAACACCAATACCTGTTCCCAATAGAACTTCAACAGATACTCCACCCGATATATTTCGATCTAGACATTGTGTTAGTCGAGAAGATATGAGTCCATTAGATATACATGGTGAAAATCAAATAGTTATTGATGATAATCCAATCGTTATTAAATCAATTAAAATTCGTTCATCACCAGTAGTTGTCGAACCAACAATATCTACGAATTCTAGTTTAACTGCATTAAAAAATCTTTTATCTGTTAAATCTAATAATACTATATCTCGTGATATTACAAGTAATTCTCTTGAACATAAAAATATGAAACGAAGTAAATCAGCATATCGCCAACGTCCAATATCGTCGACAACAACTTTAAATTCCAATCCAATAGGAATATATTCTCTTGCAAATAATCGAAAAGATTCACTAAATTTTTCTTATTCATCACAAGAACAAAATCAACCACATATTCTAACAGGTACAGCAATGACAGCAAATCAACGATTACCTACAAGATCAGCACGACAGAATCAACGACCAAAATCAAATACAACAATTCCAGAAAATATTTTCTATCAACAATCAAGCATAAAACAAAAGTTTGTTTAAATGATTTCCTTACAAATATATAAGTATATTCTTTTCTAGTCGTTCATCTCGTGAATATGACATGTCCCAATCCTCTGCACATATTATTACACAATCTGTTGCATCAATACCATCGAAATGCAGGTATATATATTCAAATAAAAAGAATTTATTCAATTTATTTTTCTCTAGTCGATATGTTCTTATTACATTTCCAAAAGTTCAAACTCGTTATCATATTCCAACATGTGTTGAACGTTTATTACTACCTGAACGTTTTCCAGTATTATATCAAAATATATTGCATAGTTCTGACAGGAATCAAAATAAGAAATAAGAAATTTGTATTTTATTTTGTCACATATTTTTTTTTCAAAATAAAATTTAATTACAGAAAACTAATACCGGATTAAAAACCTGAGCAAAAATTTGTTTTTATTTTAACTTGGATTAGCGGAATTCCATGAAAAAGTACTTTTTATACGATCAAAAAAACCAAGTGTGGATGCTTCTGTAGGTGGTGTCGGTTCAATTGGTTTTTCGGCGGGTACTTTAGTTACATTACTTACGTTTGTTGGTATTTGCTAAAAAAATAAATACAAAATTAAATTAAATAAAAATTATAAATAATAAAATCCTTACCGACGAAAGGATGCTCTCTATACATATAGAAATAATATAACCCATCACCATATTTTTTTAAATTATATAAAACAAAATTAACTTACTTTATTGTCACTTATTTCATTATCTTTTTTTATTGGCGTCTCAACGGGAATGCTGTCTTTAAGATAATTTGATGGTACAAAACCTTTTTTTCCATTTTCTAATTCACCCGAATAAAATCCATCATCACGAATATTTCCATATACATATATAATATCACCCTTACGAAATGATAATTCATCTTTATGATTTGCATTTGGAGAATTTTCACTTGGATTATAATCAAATTGTGCAAACATTTTCTTTTTAGTTGGTTTCGGAGGTGATGGTAATGGTGCTGGTGGTGTTCGTTTTATTGGTGATACTAAAAAGAGAAAAAAAATAAAGTAATGAAATACAAAGATAAAGAACATTCTAATATACCAGCAGATGACACACTAGATTCAGTTTCAGAATCATCAGATTCAATTTCTGATACCATATTACTAGGAACATAACCAGTACGACCTTTATCTGTTTGACCAATATAAAATCCATCTCCATCTTGATCACCATAAATCTAAATTAAATGAAATAGATTATCTTTTGAATAATTAAACTGTCTGTATTGTTAATAATTATACAGCTTGATTAGTTATTGTTAGATAATTTTCTACTCTAAATCTTCTACAGAGCTCAGCTATATTCTGACTTTTTTTTTATTACAAATAGAAGGATCATAATTTAATATTTGCTATGAACTAAGTTTTTCAAAATACTATATAAACATATATTTTAGGAAAGTAATCATACTTTAATTATTTCTCCTTTTTTAAATGGTAATTCTTCTTCACTATCTTGATTAGGTGACATTGCATGTGGATCATAATCGAATAGAGCAACAAATATTCGTGGTGGACCAATAAGTTTATTAATGAAAGGATTCTTTGATTTTTGTGGTGTAGTTTTAATTGGTGATGAATGTTGTTCTTCGGGTGTTATTGATTTTTTAATATTAAGATTTTCATTTATTGGTGAACGAATTCGATTTGAATCAACTTGTGGAGATAGTTTAACTGGAGATTGAGTAGTTGGTATTGTATCTGTATTTATTGATGATGTCATTGAAGGTGATTCTAATGGTGATCGAGTTAAAGATTTACTCATATCTTTTCCAGTTATTATAGGTTTTGATATAGGTGATGGACTATTCGGTGTTGGTAAATCTTGAGTAATTGATGAAAATCGACGAGATGTCTAAGAAGAAATTAAATGATAAGAATAATTCTTTAGTACAAATATATATGTTTAAATAGCAGAAAGAAAACAGATAATGGACAACAATTAAAGAAAAACCTTTCGATGATTTTTGATAGTAGGAGAAAGAAGTGGTGATTTAATTATTTCATTGTCTGTTATTGTTTGAAATGATACAACTATTTCTTTTGAAATAGATGCTATTCGTACTAATGATATATCCATATCCAACTAAGATAAAATTTCATGTATTTTCAAGTATTTAAATAACAACTGGCAAAAGAAAAACAAGCTAAATTTTTTTGTTACCTTTTTCAAAACATCATCAAGATCGATAGAAGTTGAATCATGTGATTCACCACCATTGTCAGTCAATGTTCGAATAGTTAAATATCGTCCCGGATGTAATGTATTCAAATTAATTACTGTATGATCATCTGATAGCAAAAAAAAAGCATCATATCATAAATAAAAAACATAATAAATAGTATTCATTTTATACTTAATGGATTTGTTATATCTTGTACTTGTCGTCCATCAATTAATATTCGATAACCACGAGCTGTATTTATTGATGGTGATTGTTCCCATGAAACTAGTATTGTATTTGTCTGTGGACCAGCAATAACTTGTACACGTTTCGGTGGTTCAATTGATTCGTCTAGAAAATAAAAATATAGATTTTCGAAAGAAACCAACATTCTAAACTATATCGAAGCAACGGGAATTATCTATCCAATACTAAGAGATTCATTTTAAATTCTGAACTTACGTTTCGATTGTTTATTATGTATTTTAGATGAACCTGAATTTATGAGTATTTTTTCTGTAGTATTAAAATTAAAATTCCCTCTTATATATTTATATATTACCAAATGAAGTTGTTCGAAATTCAACCGATGTAGCTACTTGTTGTTGTGGAGTTAATGGTACTGCTGGTTTAGCTTTAATCATTACTTTATGCATTGTATTAGGTGTTAAACCTGATAATTTAAATCGATAAATTCCAGGTTTAAGTGTTTGTACTTCCATATCATTAACATATAATTTATGTGAAATATCATTTGATGCTGGCCACCATGAAACAACAGCTGATGTTTGAGTTATTCGATCAACACGTAGATCAGCTGGAACATAAGATGAATCTTTTGAATTTGTTAATAATAATGTACATTCTTGATCACGTGATAAACCATGTTGAGTTATAGTTCGAATACTAATTCGATGAGATTTCTCATTTAAATTAATATTTTCAAGTAAAGCACGTGTACGTTCATTAGCACGAATTGTTGTATATAGTGAATGATCAAGTAATACTTGATAACCAAGAATTTGTGTATTAGTTGATGGAGGATTCCATGCAATCATAACACTATTACTGAGAGATTTTTCAATACGAAGATTAGTTGGATATGGAACTTGAAAGCAAAAACAAAAAGCTAATGGAAAAATGAAATAGAAAATGTTTTTATTTACCATGTTTTCCATAAGATAAATCATCAGCTGACATATCAGATGCACTGCTATTTACTAAATAAATAAAATGGACGATATTTCAATGAAGAAAAAGGTTTTTTTTTTCTATTACTTTGTTTTCGAACTGTTGGAATAGAAGGAGGAGAATTATTAGTAAAAACATCTGAATCAAGACTAAGAGTTTGTTCACGATGTCGTGTTATTCGTTCATCAACAGGAATATTTTTTCCAGTTAATTTTTGAATAACATGTTTTATATGTTCAGGTAAATCATATGGATTTGTTATTAATTCAATAAAATTTGATGGTATTAAACCATAACGACCGTCTAAATTTCTTCCATCATAGAATCCATCCTTAACAATAACAAAAAAACATAATTCTTTTAAAATAATATTCAAATGTATATTATTACTTCATCTATATCACCATAAATAAGATAATATTCTCCTGATTTAAGTGGTAATTCAATTTCTGGATGATCATTTGGTGAATCTTTTAATGGATCATAAGAATATTTTGCAATAACAATATGTGCTGATTTATCATTTGAATTTGTTGATCGTTGACGAGATTTAATCGGTGCACTATCATCTGGATTTGACATTTGAGAATGAATCATTTTTGGTAATATATTAGGATTATTAAGAATAGAGAGTATATTTCCACTTGATGTTGGTAACGTTCGATCACGTCGAGTTTTTAATGTTTCAAATTGAAGAAGAATTTCTTCATGTTTCAAAGATTGTAATTGAATTTTACGTTCAAGATCATGAATTTTATCCTGAATAAAAGAGAATAATTGAATTCATCAAATCTTAGAAATTTACGCACATGAAAATGAGTTCTATTTTTATAAAAAAAAATCTCATTTATATAGCAATCAAAATTAAAGCATAAATAGCTTGTATCGTAAATAGTTCTTTCTATTCTCGATTCTACGTTATATCCTGAGATATTGCCCGCTGACAATCACATAATGAGATCGAACGGAAATCCTTCCGGTGTTTTATGGCAAGATATTAATGATTGCACTCAAACATACTTCTAACTATTACTATATGGTAGCTAGAGTCCTGCGACTTTAGAAAGAAATATTTCATACTTGAAGTTGATGAATTGTTGCTTGATTTTCTCGTTTTGTTGTATCATGCATCTATAAACAAAAAATAATGAAAAATATTTAGTGAAATTCTTGATATTTTATTAACAAACTCTTTGAAATTGTTCAAGATCATCTTGTTTTCTTTTTAATTCTTTTTTATTAATTTCATTTTCATCATTTAATCGTCTTTCTAAATCGCTTGTATCTCGTAATGATTTAATAGTTGATTCAAGCTCCACATTTTTGATTTTTAATTGTTCATATTCATCAGATTTAGCTGCTAAAGCTTTTCGTAAATTTTCACATTCATCTGTTAACTATTCAAGTTAAAAGAAATTTTATATATATATATTTATATATTATTCACTAACTCGTTCATTCGTATTTGTTAGATTAGTCACGTCAGTATGAAGTTGTGTATTTAATGTTGAAATAGTCTCACGCTCTTTAATCTAAACAATAAGAAACTTAATCAATTTATTTCGGTTCATAAAAGAACTTACGCTAAGTTGCAGTTCTTTTTCTAAATCTTGATGATTATTTTGTGGTGATTTCTTAGTTAATTGATCGTTTTCTAATGAATGAATTTTTTCTTTTAATTTTTCATTTTCTTGTAAAGAAGATTCATAAGATAATTTTTCTTTTTTATAACGTTCTTCAATATCTAATAATTGTTTATATTTTAATTCTAGATGTTTATAAGATTCTTGAAGGTCATTTAATTTTTGACGCTAGAAAAAAAAACAAAGAAAGATTAAAAATAATCAAAATTTTCTAATTATTAAAAAATAAAAAGAATGTCAAAATCTAATCCTTCACATTAACAGATGGATAAAAAAATTAATAAAAAAAAAAACCTGTACGTTTAGTTTAGTAGCATTGTCGTCATTGGTATATGTCAAATGATGTGTATCTGTTTTTAACGTTTCATTTGCTTTTTGTGATGATTGATGATAAGTTGGATCAACAGAAGTTGTTGATGATGAACTAGTTCTTGGAAACAATGTTGGATCATCAGTTGTACTTGTTGATAAAGTTGTTGTTGGCTAGGATGGAATGATTGGGATGGATGATGGGAAACAAAATAAATGAAAAAGAAAACCTGTGAAAAAGTTTGTTGTAAATATCGTCGAGATGTCCGGACATCACGAATAAGTCCGGTAAAACGAGGAGACAATGGATTTGTCATACTTATTACTTATTTTTTCTTAGTCTTACTCACACACATATATATATATATATATGCGTTATTAACTAATGCGATTATCTATGAAAAAAAAAGATTCTTCGAGACATATATATATTTTTTTTCTTTTTTTTTCCAATTGTGTAATAGAAAAAAAAAAGCCAAAGAGAAAACTTTTTTTTCCCTTCTTTGGATATTATACAACTGAAAAAAATGTCTCTTCTTTATTTTTTTTTTCATAGATATAATGTGACTATAGATTGAACAATACTGATACGGAAGGATACTTCTCTATGGTTGAATGACAGTTTCCGTCAGATATGTTTAACTTACACTTGCATTCGTTGTTGTAGTGGAATTTAACGATGAATTTGATGATAGAAGGCGTTTTTCAAGATGTAATTTTTCAATATTGGCTTGACGTAAAGCTGATTCAAGAGAAGTTGGCTAAAATGAATCATTTGTTTTGATATATATATATTTATTTTTTCTTACTTTTGAAATTTGTTTAACTTGTGCATTTAAATGTTGTATTTCTTCATCTTTTTTAGCTAATAATTTATTAAATTCACTAGCTTGTTTAGATAAACTTCGTTTAATTAATTCTTTCGTATGATCTTTCTAAACATATAAAGAAAATTCTCATATAACAATCTAGTTTTTTTTTCTTCTATACCGGTTGATCTTGTTTAATTACTTCTAGTTGTTTTTCGAATTTTTTAACACGATCATTTAATTCAATATTTTTTCTTTGTAATGCTCGTTCTTGTTCATCATACAATCGACGATTCTAATCAGATTTAATAAGAAAAAAAATGTAGAAGAATATGAAATCAATAAAATAATTCAACTAAAGAAATTTAAAGATAGAACTTTTCGTACACTATTCGATTGTTCATTATCCCATAATTCATCTATGATAGTCACTTGACGCTTAAACGTTTCCATTAAATAAAAAGAAAAACGAAGAGAAATCAATGAATGAAAAAAAAAAGAGAAACATTGACGATAACCAGCTGGTGCCATCATGTCAATGTAGACTAATATAATAATCATTACTATTCGTAGTACAACGTTTCACAAGTAAGTTATATAGATGTTCGTTTTTTTTTCTTTTTTTTTCGGATTAATTTTTATTTTTTATTTCAAAACATCCTTTTCTACCGGGAAAGAAAGAAAAATATAGAACGTTGAATTTAACCTATAAGAGAGTAGGACACACTGGTGTGGATAATAACGTCAGAAAACGGTACATGACAAAAAAATAAACTGAAAAAACGAGAGAAAAAGGTTATAATTGAACGGGGATTTTATTTTGTAGCGTCTTTTAAATAAGCAATTAAATCTTTTCGTTCTTCTTCTTTCTTCAAACCAGCAAAGATCATTTTTGTACCAGGAATGTATTTCTTTGGATCTTTTAAATAGACCCAAAGTGTATCTTCAGCCCATGTAATTCCTTTGCTTTTATTAGCATCACTATAGGCGAAGCCCGGTACTTGACCAGTTTGTCGACCAAATAAACCATGAAGATTAGGTCCTTGTTTATTACCAGCACCTTTTTCTACGACATGGCATTGAGCACATTTTGTTTTGAAGATTTTGGCACCTTTTTCAACATCACCACCTTCCCATTCGTTACCCATTTTGTTTAAATAATTGATAAAGTTAGACGAAGGTAAATGTGTATATGTACTTAAGTATTCGTTTCGAGAATCGAAGAGAAATGGAGAAAAAGAAAAATAATAATGATGAAATGCGGAGGTTAGTAAACAAATAACAAGAAATGGCGTCGAATCAAGAACCGTCTATGGCATGAATCAGTTTATTACTAACGAGAAGGAGGACAATACAAGGCAACTTGTGTAGATAATGGCGGAGATGTATAGCAGAACGCGCAGAATGAAAAGAAAGGGAAGGAAAGAAAAAAACATTTTTTTAAACTTACTGTTGAAATAACAAGATCAGGATCGTTACATCGTAGAATTTGTATTGGTTCAAGTTTTTTATTGATTTTTTCATTATCAGTATTATTTAATGTAGAATCTCTTAATTGTTCAATATCATAAGATAGTTCACTAATACGTTGATCACGAGCAAGTAATTGTCGTTGTAAATAACATACTAAATCTTTTTGATCTTGTTTACAAAATGTACTTAATTCATATTCAAATTGTAAACGAAGTTTTGTAATTTTAGCTGATTTATCAAGATCAGATTTACATTTTACCTAAAAATAAGTTTTTTTTATTTCACATATATTTAGTATAATAGAAAAACAAAATATTTTTTCTATCCAGTTCAGTTACATTTTTATGTTGATGACGTCAATAAAAATAACAAAAATATACTTCACAATTGTTTATATATTTCGTTAATGTATAAAAGAAAACTTACTTTATAGAGTGTTGCTAACTGGCTTTTAGCTTGTTTTGCTATTACTAATTCACGTTTAAGTTTATCAACCAGAACAAGTAAACCAGTAGATGATTCATCTTGATGAATAAGATCTATTTCATCATTAATACCAATATTACTTTTATACGATGAACTTATTGATGATGGCTCTGTTTCACATACTGAACCTGATGATGAAGTTATCGATGGTGTATATAAATTTATTGGTTGAGAATGTGAAGGATTCGTATTAAAAACTGTTTTTGTTAGATTTGTTGTTTTTATCATTTGATTAATTTCGAATAATTACTATTTTGACATCTCACACGTCTTATTTTAGCTATAGAATTAAATAAAAATAAAAAGAGAAAAAGAAATATATCGTGTGTTAATAAATTCAATCTCGAAGGGTTGTTCTCTCCATTTACTGTAGAAATCAGAAAAAAAAGAACGACATACACAAGACTGACGAGCAAAAAACGATCAGGGCGGATGTCAACAAGAGGAAAGAAATACATATATTTGTACGAGGAAAAATCAGATTCACCTGTTCTTCTAAATGAACAATATTGATAATAACAAAAAATAATTCTAAATTATCACCATCGTTTATGGTAACATTAGTCCAAAAAGAGAACACTTTTTATCAATAAATACAATTTATACCGTCTAAAAGAAAAAACAAATAGAAAAATGATTTACATATATAAGGTTTCGAGCATTTAAGTGAACAAAACTGAAGTCATATGTTGTTAATGATTTGAATTTTAAAAGACATAGAAAAAAAAACGAGACGAAGTTCATTACTTTGAAAGTTCTCTTCTAACTCAATTCTCTACAATATATATATATATATATATTTACTACGATTATCTAATCATATTGATCGTTTATCGACTATGATAAATAGTAGAGTAAAAATAGGAAGGTCGTATAATCATTGAATTTCAAGTGTCAATCTGTAGAAAAAAAAGTGTTATGACATACTCGAAAATCAATGCTTAATCTTACATAATCACAAATCTCTCAAGGTATTTTATGATGATCAATATTTAGATTAATCGAAATATTTTTGTTCAGAAAAATGTAACAATAACAATTTGTTCGAAATTGAACGAATTATAATTTAATTGAATACAGTAATAAAAAAATAGAAAAAAATTATTTATTTATAATAGACAAAGAATTAGCTTGAAAATACAAATATATTTTCATTTAAATAAATACTAGCGCTACTATCTATTCATAATCAAGGATTGGTGAAATAACTCGTACGGAAGAATAAATTTTGTTTTTTTTAGTATTCTTATTATTAAGGATAATCTATTATGGCAAAATTTCTACAAACATTAAAACAGATATTTACTCGTACATCCAGTGAACAATTTGTTAAATTAGTAGGAACAGATCGATTTCAAAATAAATTCTATGAACGTCTTCCCGGTAATTATTTTATTCATATTTATATAATACATATATTTCTTTTTATACAAGGTAATCGATATTATGAATCATCAGCTCGTCGATACTATGAACCTTCAGATTATTCAAATGTTCGATTACATATTGATCCAGCTTGGGAAGGTACTTACATAAAAATAATTAAATATATCTTTTATATTATTTTTATTCAGCATGGTTAAGAGGTACTCGAAAACGACCTCCAACACTTAATGAAACAGTCAGTCACGAACATCAACGACAACAATTAGAAGACAAAGTAGAATTTAAAAAAAAAAATTTTTTTTTCTCCTAAATAATTTATATATATATTTATAGCCAATTAATATGTTACCTACAAGTTACGGACGTGATTCAGTACAAGGTGGAACAAGTAAGTATATAGAAAATATATTATTTATTGATAGATTTATATTTTCATTTAAGATTCCTATCCAATTCGAGAGAATTATGAAATTGATCCAGGTACTAAATCAAAAGAAAAACAAAATCCTGATCAAAAATATTAATTTTTTGAATATATATATATATTTTCTTGTTTGATTACAATGTCAAACCTCTAGATTTTTAGTTTTAGATGAATGACGGGATGAATAAATCCGAAGATGAATCTTCATCACATTCTTTATCACGTACAACTATACGTGAAGCAAATAATCATTTACAAATGTTACATAAACGTAATCAAGAATTAGAAGAATTCGTTTATCAACAAAAAGAACAATTAAAACAAAAAGATATTGAATATAGAAATTTATTTAAATCAAATCAATTATTAGAAAAACATTGTCAACAATTACAAATATTACTTGATGATCGAACAAAACGTTTATTTATGTATGAAAAAAAAGAAGGTTTATTTCGTGAAACACTTGAATTAAAACCAGCTATTGAATCATTATTGGATATATTAACAACATATGAAAAAGAAGATACAAATCTATCGAACAATTTATTTCAATTAAAAAAGAAAACTATTGATGTTGAACGTAAAACAGATGCTGTTTAATATCCATATAGGAACAGTATCTATCCGTATATATATATATATATTCCATTTTATCTGTCAGATTTTATGATAAAATGTTCTTTTTATTAATATTATAAATAATAATAATAAATTTATAATTCAATGTAGATGTCACATGACTTGCAGAATTTCTCCTATTTCAAGAAAAGAAGAATATTGAATTCAGATTCATTGCAGAAATTAGAGTCACGAGGTTTAATATAACAATATTAGTTTTGTCTATTAAAAGACTGCTGAAACTTTAGACATACTCTTATTTTAAGAGATGAACTCAATAAGATTTGTATAACTTCAATTAGTCTCTTATATAAATAAAAAAATTTATTTCGATGAGGTTTAGCAAAAGAAAACCAAATACAAATACTTTAAGAAAAACAAATAATTAATCAATCATAATAGAAAAAAAAAGTGATTTTTAATATTGACATTAGGGTTTTGTTGAAAGAGTTTCATCGGTATTATTTTCATTATTAATTGCATACTGTTCAAATACATTTTCATCTATTTGAGATTCTAAAGATTGTGGAGTTTCTTCATTATTGCTTGTTTTCTTTTTCTTTTCTTTTTCAAGTCGAATTAAATGACGACAAAATCCTTCATTTGGCCAAATTCGACGTCGAGTAGCAACTAGTTGAAATGCATCAAACAATGACATATTTTCATATGTATGAAGCAAATATGCTACAATTAATGTTGCCGATCGACTAATACCCTAAAACTCAAAATAAATTCAATAATTTACACATAGTAATTTTGAAAATTACTTGTTGACAATGAACATAAACACGATCTAGAAAGAAATCATATTGTAGGATATGATCTAATTAATTATTACTTACTCTTTTTATTGTTTAATGCTTCTTCTAAAAATTTAATTGCTTCTTCGAAATGCGTTCCAATCTGATAAGCAGGACTATCAATAATAGAAAAACCTAAATATTTAATTCCTGCTTCTTCATAATACGTTGCACATGTATTAATTTGTCCAAATTTACGTCCTTCAGCAGCATTTAAAATATGTGTAAAACCCAATTGCTTTAATTTGACTGGATCCAGTGCTAATTTACTAAACAAAAAAAAACGATCATAATCAATTTCATATTATTTCAATCACTTACTAATCACCGAGAAATAAACGAGGTACAATTTCATGATAACCACCTTGTACACAATCAACATCTTCGAGTTTTTCATTATTTACATTTGGTGAAAAAAATCGTCGAAATAATTCTACAATAGTTTTACTTTTCGCTGGTTGAATTTTTGTTTGAACTAATATTTCATGAATTTTATTTATACCTATATTTTCATCATCATCATCCATCTTAAAATTATATATATATATATGTATTTATAGTTATTTTTTATCGTGTAATTTTATATACAAAAAGAAAAGAAACGAAAGAAAGAAAATGTGTGAAATAAAATTAAATGAAAATTTTAATCAGAAAAAGAAATACATAAAACACTGTTCACATATTTCGTTGGTGAAGAAAAATTTTCAAAAACAACAAATAAACAAAACAAAAGTCGACATTGAAGTGTAATATTGCTTTCGCTTACAATCACATGAACTCTTCGAGTCAAATATTAACAATGAATTATTTGAGATCGAATATAGAAAGACTTTTTTAAATATATATTGGAGTTTCTTGTCCGGTTAATAGGCGATACATTTGAGTTGGCATTGTTTTCATTCGAAGCTAAAATAAATAATTTTATTAACAGATAAAAGAAGTCACAGAAAAAATGAGCTTACTTCGCCGATAGAATTTGATAACATACTAACAATTCTTTCATGAGGTGTAACAACAACACTATTGCCATTGATTTCAATTATACGATGACCAACACGTACACCACCACGTTCAGCGATACCACCACGAAGAAGACTGCATATCTATGATGAAAAAATTATATAAAAATTAATAGGTTAAAACTGACAGATGATAATCTGCTTTTTGTTTACAAAAAACAAATAGATGAAAGCAAAGGAAGATTATGCTGATCTATGATTTGTTTGACATTTATATGGAAAGTAGCTTATATTATTAAATACGATATGGAATGTTTGTAAATACACCGTCAATCATATTTCATTTCGAAGTTTCTCTTTTTTATGTGATCAAGTTATAATTAAATTTTTATAGAGCATATAATCTTCAAGAAGCCACTCACATCAATTCGACTTGTGAATAAATTGAATTATCTAAAATCTATATCGATACCAAACCATTTGTAGCTCTGGAATTCGAATCTACGATATTATTAGCGAGGTTTTACATTCTTATTGAATTTTATTTCAAAAGAACACCTAAGTTCATCTTCTCTGTTATTATCGATATCGGATCTCAGAAGCCGAATTAATCAGCAACTCTCTTTAAAGAATGAACCCATTCGAACAGCTCTTTCACTTTAATTCAGCATACATCGTTCCGTGTTCGCGCTTTGCTTTTTACATACTGCACATGCAAAAAATTGTCAACTGCCTTCTTTTTTCTCGAATTATTCACAAAACAATTTTCATTCTTTTTAATAGTTAATGATAACTTACAATGCCATTTTGTACACTAAAACCAAGCTAAATGGAAAGAAAAATATTGATAATGAATTTATTTTTGTATCATTTTTAATATTTACTTGATATTTGGTATCTGGACGTCGTATAAGTACTTCGACAACTGGTGGACATGGAACAACAACAAAACGGACGGTAGTTAAATGCTTCATATTCTAAATGGCAACAATTTTCTATATATTATTTTTTAAATCAATAAATTCAATATACTTTTATTTGTGTTTGACAAGTTGATAGAGGTAATCCTACCATACTAATACCATTCACTGAAATTACTTGATCACCAATATTCAACTGTCCACCTCTATTCAATAGATCACAAATAACATAACTTTTAGAAATATAAAACAAACCTAGCTGCAGGTCCACATGGCATCAGATTTGCAATAACAACAGTTGGTAACATAGATCCCCAACCACTTTCAACAATAACAATACCTAGTGGTTCATTTTTTCCTTTAGTTACAATAGCCTATTATAACAAAAACAAAACTAACGTAAATCAAACTATATCAGTTTATATTTGTTTTTCTTTAACCTCTTTTTGGCATTCTTTTTTTGCAAATCGATCTAATTCTTCAACAGCAATTTCTTGTTGATCGAGAACTTCTTGATAATCAATATCACGAGTAAAACTTGGATCATCAATACCATTAGCTTTTAAAAATTCGACATAAGCTACTTGAAATGCTTGGCCAATTGAATGAGCAATAGATTGAGCCTAAAGAAAGAAAAATATTCGATACAAAATCGAAAAACTATTACGTACTTCATCAGATTCAAAAATATGACATATCATTTTTTGGTTAATAGAAACAACACGTCGTGTTGCCGTTCCATTTGTATCATCATTTCCATCTCCACTATTATCATTTTGTATATATCTTCGTTTAGCCATCAGTACTACAAGATCACCAATATCAGCTAAATAACAGAGACAAGATAAAAAAAAACAAGAATAATATGAATATATACAGAAAAAAGATTTTAACTAACCAATATATGATATTGATCTTAAGGAATGATCCATTAGAATATCTTCTAAATCTGTATTTAAAACCATGATTTTTTCTGTTGATATAAATAAATCAACTTCAACAGATGGTTGACTTTCACCATAGGGTGCTTTGATACGTTCCACAGCTTCTTGTGCTTGCATCATACGTGATGATTTTGTTGGATTTCCTTCTATAGGTAATTGTGTTGAACCAAGATATCGACAACGAAATAGAACGCCTTCAATTAATACTGATGAATTTTCTGGATCAGGAATAATTCGTTTAATAACTAATTTATAAAAATACAAATCAATTATTTATTCTATTAAGAAATATTTCTTCACATGCAATACAAATACAATACCAACATTAACTTCAAACAAAAAAAAATATATATACTTACAAAAAAGAAAAAATGTTAAGAATTGTTCTCTCAATACTCATTAATAGAAAAAAAAAGTTAGTAAAATATTCTGTTAGATGAATACTATAAACGTACCTTCGCGTGGTCTTGATGGCTTTGACATAGCCTATTAAGAACATAAAATATATATATATACCTCTTTCCTTAACATTTTTATTTCTACATACAGCCTCACGAATATCTTGATTTTTAACATTAATGCGATGTTCATGACTAAGTAATTTGTCTGTTTCTTCATCAGTATCATAATCTATTGAGAAGAAAGAAAGAAAAAGAAAAATATACATTTAATATTAATACTATTTTAATTAAGGGTACCACCACAAAATAGGGAAAAATAAACATGCGAAACGAACCCTTTTTTCGAAGTCTTTTATCTAAATTTTTGTTTTTTAACAAGTTAATCTTAGTAAAGAAAATTTACCTGTTGGAATAGCAGAAGATTCTTCTGAAGAAATTTTTTGTTGATGATCTGTACGAGCAGTTGATGAAGATAATTGTGGACGATTTGAAGATGTTTTTGTTTGAGGTTCAGGTTCATTATTAACTGATTTTGCAAATTGATGTTTATGTGAAGACATTAATGATGAAGGACTTGAATGAAATAAAAAATCACTTTGAGTTGATTGATGACGATTAGTAGATTTCATCGTTATAGGTGGTGATCGTTCATCACCACTTATTTGTTCTGAATCCGATAAACCATCTTCAAGTACAGGCATACCTTCGAGAAAAATATGAAAATTAATATTCTAATTATCGATTTATATATATTTTGATAAGATTTAAAATTTAGGATAGAAATTTAACTTACTGACAGCTGAAGTCGATTTTATACTATCAATTGAAATAATACTATCTGCATCATTAGTTCCTCCACCATCACCATCAGATAATAAATCTGGTGATAATCTAGATAAACTTCCATCAATTGTTTGAAGATTCTGATGAAAAGACGATGATAGTTTATTAGGTAATATGTTCTTTTTTTGACTTGTATTAGTCATTGAGTCAGATGATCTTATTGGATCAACAATAATAGTTGGTAAAGTTTCTGTATGTTCTCTTGTTGGAGTTGTCAATATGGATGGGAAATTATCTAAACAAAAATCAATTAGATATTTATCTTGTCGATCATTCTAATATGAATATAAGATATATTTGATATCGTACCTGACAATGATGGATGTTCTTGCAAAAGACGAGCTGCTATTGTTTGTTGTTGTTGTGTATAATAAGCAGATAAACCTTGCGGACCATAATGTTGTTCGAATAATAATGGATCGTATGATGGATAGAATGGTGGTAGGCCATTAGTAGGTGGCGGAAAAGGTAAATAGAGGCCAGGATGCTGATGTGGAAATGGATAAACTGCAGGAGGCCATAATGGTTGTCCATAAGGATCAAAAGCTGATGGAGGCATCATTGGTCGATGATAATGATGTCCATTTTGTATTGATTCTTCATTTGCTGAATCAGTATTGATTGAATCAGGTGTCATTTCTCGTGACATTTGACCGATTTTAGCACTACCTGATGATGTACTATCAAATAATTGAAGATCATTTTGTGTTAATTGTGAGGGTTTTGTAGCTGTTCGACGCATTTGTGTAGAGATTGTTTCGAGATTTTTTTCTAATGCAGCATCAATACGTTTTGTTCCAGAGGAATTTCCTGGTGTCGCAGAAATAAGTTTAGCTAAACCAGGACCATTTATAGGAGATGCTCGATCGGATATTTGTTGATTTTCATCTAAATAATGATAACCTTATGTTCTCTGTACGAGAGAGATATAGAAAAAAAAGACATTCTTACGACGAGTATTAAGATTCATTGGTGATATTCTACCATCATTTTTCATTGTTACTGTTGTCGGCAATAATGCATTATGATCCTGTGTCATATCAGTCACAGACGATGATAGTTGTTTAGGAATGTTATTGTCACTCTGTTTACAAAAGCAAAAAGAACAGGTGTTGATTCAAGGAAAAAACATAGCGCATTACTCTTGTGAATAGGTTATACTTTGACCTTGACTGAGTAATAATATGGATGGCATATATTTATTCAATTCTACTTCATCTATATATTCGTGTCTAATATATTTCGAAGAAGAAGAAGAAGAAGAAAAGCTATAAAGCAATAGGCATATAGACAGAGAAGTCTTAGAATTTAATCAAAACAATAGGTTGATAGATGGTGAGGTGAGAATATTCTTGAATCGACTTATGATCAATGATCGACATCGATCATCACATGCAATTAGAAAGATGAGTTGATCATATACTAGTATTATTCTTTTTTTTGTTGTTGCTAGCAGGCAAACATTATTGGCTTGTACTTACATATACTCTCATTTTCAATTATACAGAGATCGATGCTTTAGTTAAAATAATCACACAACCTTTTTTTCTCACTTATCTCAAGGGATTGAAGAATACAAACTACAAACGTACGTGTTGATGATGATGATGTTTATGACGAGATTTTGTTCGCATTGTATCAGTTATTGATAAAGACAGCATATGTTATTCGCATTGAGTCATTCAATTTCAGAATATATTAATATTAGTCTATCTCCATTTTTTCTCTTTCTCTCTCTCTCTCTCTCTTTTCTGCTTCAATCCATCTGTCAATGCAAAGGAAAGAAGAAAAAAATCTTTAGAGAATGAGCCGATGAATTCTTCTTTGTCAATCTATATGCTAAAAAGTAGCTTTGGTGCTCATCAAGCGGCAACAAAAGGAGAGAAGGAATGACATTTGATTAACATAGAAGACCAACAATATTTTGAACAACGGAAGTAGGATATTTCTTTTTCTTTGTCTAAACTGCCAATAGAACTGTACAGATGAAATGATAGATAGACAGATGTGCAGACTTATATGCGCTCAAGGGTATCTATTTATAGTATTGTCCATAACTGATGAACATTTCTGATAATAATAAGAAAAATAAAGAAAGTAAAACATAAGAGGATCTACTACTACTATTTCTTTTTTAAATCGAATTAAATTACCTGAGATTTTGAAGATATTTTTGTATCTTCATTATTTACTGACGTTACAGATAATCCATTATTCTCGTGAACAACTTCTTCATTGACATCACTACTATTAATGGCACTCGGAGAATGAAGATATTCCATTGTGTTAATTCTTCATGTATATGTGATGAGGATACTAAAAAGTAACATAAATAAATGAGTGCTTTTTTCTTGAACGACGTTTGAATATTATATAAGGAGAAAAAAAAACTAAATTTGTTCTGTTTATTCCTAACATAAACTCATATATCAAATGATAAGTTGATCAAATTAATTTTTGACAAATACACTGTAAGACATTAAATAAATATCCATATAGGAAAAAAAGAAGAAGACCGAGACGAGGAAAGGTATCTTATTCTCAGATTACAAAAAAATGGAAGACGACAACATCGTTGCACGTGTATTATTCATTGGCCAATGATGATAATGATGAAAAAGAAGAAAAAAAAGAAGACGAAGCAAAAGAAGAGTTGCATCAGTAGTGGCAGTAGTAGTAGGAAATAAAAAAAAACGAAGGGAAGGATGAAAAAGTAACGAGTATGATGCTTATTTTCATTTGTGAGTCTTACTTTGCCGCAGGTTTTTTTTTCTTCCTCTATCTAATAATATTGATAATGATGCCATTCTAACACATTAACATTTTTTTTATACAAGTAGAAACATATATTTAAGTATATTTATGTATGCGTATACAGGCTTTATTCATCACTTGTCTTTAATATTGAAAAAAAACTGCATTCTAATGAATAAAGTTAATCTCAAGTAGAGTTGCAATCGAGTTTTAACCTCGAGAAAATGAAGGAGAGAAAAAAAGGCTAAGCAAAACGGAAGAACGAGAATATATATTGCGTGTTCAATAAGTAAATAGATACTCTCGTTTGGACTGGATTCCATCATCATTTGTGCGCTTAGAAAGAACGAGAATATATTGTTAGAAACATTACAATGGGAACATTACTAATTTTTATTTTTGAATGTATGCATCCGAAGCGAAAAGAAATTTCTTTATGTTCAAGATCAGAAAAGCAATAGAATAGAAATAAAATAATATCTTCGAGATATATAATATGTCTTTATAGATGTGAAATATACGTGTCTTTGCGCATAATTAACTTACCAAATCAATATAAACTTGTCAGGTTACATTTAATTTTGAATAAAAATATAAACGTGATTATTATCTACGGAAATAAAAAAAGAACAATTAACAATAAGCTCGTTTAATACATTTTTTTCGTTTATTAAATAAACAAAATAAAAGATGTACTATATTACAAATATATTACAATAAAAAAAACTAATAATAATAAAAATTATTATTATTATTAGTATTATTGACGAGGTTTTAATGTACGAATTTTTGCAAAAATATCTTGTTTTTCACCAGGATTCATGATAGCTGTATAAACTGTTAATTTATTAAGTACAGGTATAACAGATAGAACAATATCAAAAATATTATCTTGTGTCATTTGTGTTGAATTAAATGATTGAAGAATATTTTCTGCTGCTGTTCGTCTTGGATCATTAGATGGATCATCAAGCCAATGATCATAATTTGTTTGTACAAGTGTAGAATTTAATTCGATAGGATTAATTGAATTTAAACGATTACGTGTTATAATCATACCTGATGAACGACCGTCAGTTATTATAAAATAAACAGGTGCAATTAGATGTCGATTTTGAAGTATATATTTCATATCTTGATAAGACATAATTGAATTATCAAAAATAGAACGTGTTATAATAAATAATGGAAGAGAATGTAAATGTAAAATAGACATCAATGCATTCATCCACCAATCTTTATCATCTGTACTACGTTGATTAATACTTAAACTGAAATATCCTGAACGTGAACTAGTTAATAAACCGATGGAACCAGCAAAATGAATTGATTCATAATTAAAAGTTGGATTTGATGTACGAAAAAATTTAACATGAAATGTTAAACGACGAAGTAAATCTGTATTAAGATCAAAATCAAGATTTCGACCATGAATAATAGTATTATTCGATGTTCGAACAAGTAAACTTGTGCAATATGTACGAAGTTCATAAACGAGATTAATAAGAACAATATCAGCTAATGGCATTGATATTGATCGAGCTATTGAATATAATTCATCATAATAAGGTTGAGGAATATGTTCTTCTAATCGTGTAACAATTATTTCAGCAGCATCAATAAAAACTTGAGGTATTTGTGCACGAATAGCTATATTAAATTCATTCATAGGTTGAGCGAAATTTGGTATTATATCTGACCATCGATCAATTGGAGCATGATCAAGATCAATTGAAAAACTTGGAACATCAAGAGGAATATCACTATGTACAATGGAAATAAATAAGAAAATGAATATAATAGACATGATCTAAAAGCAAAATAGAATAATCAAAAATGGAGAAATTTTATTTATTATCTCAAAAATTCATCATTCGTTTAATAGCTTCTAAACAACGCCATTTAGATGGAAAATAAAAAGGTTCAAATACATGAGGTATAGGATGTATATCATAACCACAGACACGTTCTATTGGTGCTTCAAGATTTAAGAAACATTCTCGCTAGAAGAAAAAAAAGAAAGAAAATAAAAATATCAAACATAATTTATTTTCACATACAGCTACAGTTGCAGCTATTTCAGCTCCAACTCCACCAGTTATTGGTGCTTCATGACTTATTAATAATCTTCCAGTTTTACTAACTGATTGACAAATTGTATCAACATCCCATGGTAGAATTGTTCGTAAATCAATTAATTCACAAGAAATATTTTCTTTTGCAGCCATTTGTGCTACTTCTCGAAGAACATGAACTTGTGTTCCCCATGAAAGAAGTGTTACATCAGAACCTTCTTGAATAACTTGAGCTTTAGATAATGGAATGGTATATTCTTTAATAGGAACATCTTCTTTAGCTGATCGATAAAGTATCTTTGGTTCAAAAAATATACATGGATTGTCATCTTTGATGCATGATATAAGTAAACCTTTAGCTTCAATCGCACTACGTGGAATGACAACCTTAAAATTAAATATTAAATACAATTATAAAAAAAACGAATAAACTATTTATAATTACTTTAAGACCGGGTGTATGCATAAATTGAGCTTCAGGTGATTGTGAATGATACAATGCACCATGTCCAACAGCACCCCATGGTGCACGAATAGTAAGTTTACCACAATTAAATAAATTTTGTGAGCGATATCGATATTTTGCTGCTTCATTCACGATCTATAAAACAATTCAAACAACTAATATTAATGAATGAATAAAAAAATCAATAATTTTACTTGATCGTATGCAGGAAATATATAATCAGCAAATTGTATTTCAGCTACAGCTGTTGCGCCAGCTACGGCTACACCTATACCAAAACCAATAATACCTTGTTCACATAATGGTGTATTAAATACACGATCAGCTCCTTCAATAGAAATATTTAGAAAATTTAGAAATATAAAATTATTTTCTCACCATATTTCGATCTTAATTCTGTTGTACATCGAAAAACACCACCAAATGCTACGTCTTCACCAAATACAACTATAATATACATATGAAGTAGATAAATAATGATAAAAAATTATCAACTTTACTTGCTGTATGATCGTTGCCAAGGGTAATATCGAGTGCGTTTTGAATCGTCTGACATAGATTCATTTCTTTAGTTGGACCTGAAAACCAAATTATTTCCATTGTTAAAAATTAAAATAGAAACTAACCATGAGATGGATCAGGTTGATCTTTGAAAAATGTAAAATGAGCCACATGACGTCGTGAGAAAAACGACGAACATTTTGGTACAGTGCGAAATAAATGACGGAAAGGTAAATTCATGGATGATACGTGAAACCTTGAAAAAAAACAATAGTAATTAGATGTATATTAAATTATTATTGTGATTTAAATATGTCTTCGTAGAACTATTCAAACGTAAAGATACGGTAAGAGAATGAAAGGTGTAATAGTTGTTAGTTAAAATCGTCTCGTTTTCTATACGTATATAATCAACCAATAAAAAGTTGGAAAGAAGAAAGATGGCATACGAGTAGAAAGGAAAATTGTTTTTTTTTCTTCATCATTAAGAATACGTTTCATTTTAATAGGATCCTCTATACTGGAATATAGAATAGAACTATTGACTAAAGTGACCTACCAATAAAGTAAAAATTATATTCTAATCGCGAAGTTTTCACATTTTTTGAAGTATATGGTGTTCTTTGATCATTTTTTTGTTGTATTATCTAAATTGAAAAGTAACATTCTCATAGAGAAATACATCCATATGAAAAACTGATACTGGAATCTATCAACAATACTTAATTAATCATTAATAATACTGATTAGACTCCATTTCAGAATGCAGCAATAAATATTATATGAAAGCTATAATTCAATATTGATAACGTTTCATACTTTACAGTTTTCAACACAATAAGGTCAAAGCATAGAGTAATTTATTAAAGAATGACGTTCGCAAAAAAATAGCGTTTATAATGATAGTTAAAAAGGAAGCAAATAAGAAAAAAAAATATGTGAGATGAAAAAGTTGTTTCTTAGTTCAATTAACCCAATTTATAATTTAATTGGTACTTGAATATGTAGAAAGCCATCATCTTTCAATTCTGTTTTCAAATGATCAACTTCACAAGTAGGGAAGAGAGTAACTTGACGGTAACTATGTTCACCTGGAAATGAAAAAAAATTTTAATAAAAGTAATATTTATCGTTAAAATAACACGTACTCATATGTCGACCGCCATCAGCGTCTATTTTATTATTGACGTCAACGCGTAAATCATGTCCATTAAGTGAAATTTTCATTTGATCTAATTTTGTACCTGGTTTCATTTGTAAACGCATGTAAAGTATTTTTTTACCATCATGACCATCAACAAGTGATGGATTCCATGTTTTATTTTGAAGAAATTCTTCAAGTGTAAACATTCGACTTTGATTACTGCTTGAAATTGTCTAAAAGAAGAAAAAAATAAAATTATAAAATAAAATTATTGTAAGTCAATAATTACTTTTGAACCACGACGTTCACTTGTGCTTGATTGTTGTTGATTCAATGTATTTGATGATGCATTGTTCGTTGTAGATGATGTCGAATGTGTTTCATTGCTACGGTTAATTGGTACAGCAGCAACTTGATTAGTATTATTTGTTGAGCTTGTTGTTGTTGATGATGTTGAATGTGTTTCATTGCCACGATTAATTGGTACAGCAACAGCTTGATTAGTATTATTTGTTGAACTTGTTGTTGTAGATGATGTAGAATGTGTTTCATTGCTATGTGTTGATGGTGCAGAGGCAGTATGATCAGTATGTCCATCTGCGCCTCTTGTTACTGAAACTCTTCGTTTCTGTATTGTTATTGTACCACCACTAGCCAAAAGTTCTGGTGGGATATCAAGTGGTAAGTTTGACAAATCTACAAAAAAACAATTAGATACATGAATGAATAAAATGATTAGTGAATTATACCCGAAGTTGTCAATGTTGTTTGTTTGTTTGATGTTGTTGATGATGATGCATTGGGTTCATGAATAGCAAGTTGTTGATTACCTGCATTTGATGAGCGACGTTCAGTTGTATGTGTACTGTATGTTTGAGAACTACCACCAGTTGTTGTATCAACACTTTTAAGTAAATCAGCTATTTCTGGTGAAAGACCAGATGAACCATTTGTTGTTGTTGTTGTAGTAGTTTTCGTAACTGATGTTCGTCGAACTTGTTGACCTGGTGTTGATAAATTACCTGAATCATTTGATGTTGATAATAAACCTTGATTGTTTGATGTATTGAATTTATCTAAAGAAAATGATACACGACGTTGATTATTAGCACTTTCATTAACATTTAAATGATCAATGTGTGGTGATGAACTAAGAGGAATTTCAACAACAAGCATATGAGCTGCAGTTATAAATGATGCCATTGAATCAATATCAGCATTAGCTGGAACATCAAAGGTTCGTTCAAATTGTTTTTGCATATGACGACCTTCACTATGTTCTTCATAAACACCTGATATAGTTAATTTACGATTTTGAATATAAATCTATATATAAAAAAAATTCATTAAAAAAAAAGAATACAAATGAATGTTTTTTTTTATTATATTTACTTTAATTTGTTCAGGTTGAAAATTTTCAACATCAAATGTAATACGAAATTTTTCTGTATCATGAGAAAATTTATCTCTTACTAATTGTTGATTTGGGCGACTGAGCCAACGAATATTGCTATCATCACCAGGTGCAAAATCAAATGCATTAAACCATATGTCGTTTTTATTAGCAGCAAGATTGGAACCTGCATTGGTTCGATGAATTGGTACAATTTGTGAAGACATTTTTAGAATATAATTATTGTTGTAAATAACTGTGGTTTATACGAATGATATTTATATATATACATATACGCATTTATATGTATATATATATATAGTTCTTTTTAAGTGGGTGGGTAAAAAACAACGTTTTATTCTCTAGATATGGCTTGTCCGCCTCCTTTTCTGCTAAATCTATACAATATATTTTTGTGTTTTGTTGATGGATGTGTCCATTTTGGGCTTTTCTTTCGCATGTCTAGATCGATATACAGGCAACATAACTAAAACAATGGGTTTCTATTCATAGTTGTTAACGAGTTGTCATGTCACATTTGTAAATACAAAAACCAGTCAGTCAGTCCATCAAGAGACCTTCAATACTTGTCATTGTGCACAATAACATAACGCATTAGAATGAAAAACAATTAGAATTAGAATATACACGAATTTTCTGGTAAACTATAAATAGTAAATTAAATAATGCCTACGATACAATTGCGTATAATTATATATCAAAATACAAATTGGTAAATTAAGATATATTTATAGACAATATTCTGCTTTTCTGATTTGGAAACTAATACTATGTAGAGTGATATGTTCTCAATACGATATATGTTTTTTATTGGTTTATCTGTATAACTACACTCATTACTATCATTTACATTTATTTAATTCTGATTAGATGAGATGTAAGGTAATGAACATTATGAAATTATATACACAAATTTTAGATATAAATCTCATATATTTTCTGATGCTAAATATATTAGTCTTTGTTATTGCAAAATATATTGAAATTCTATATTAAGTTCTACTTGATTGACATATATACATATATCAATTATCTCGCATAAAAATAACTCAATGACATCATATTGTATACAAGTATTCTAACTATTAAAATATTAATAGAAGTGCGAAATAAAGTTATTTTTAGTTTTAATAGGTATACATTCGGATCTTGTTCTGAGAATAATTATACAAAAAAAAGAAGTAAGCCATACTCTTGTATTCTTTTGCATTCGCAGTCACTTATAACATACCCTTTTTCTAAAAC
Source organism: Adineta steineri (assembly GCA_905250115.1). NCBI lineage: Eukaryota > Metazoa > Rotifera > Eurotatoria > Adinetida > Adinetidae > Adineta > Adineta steineri. The sequence continues at coordinate 126,277 of CAJNOI010000115.1, forward strand.
TTTTAATTAATTCACACAAGTATTCAGATATCGAGAATCAGTTCTTTCTACAATTTTTAAATAACTTCTATGCATATATCTATATAAAACATATAGTGTTAATGAGATAAGTTGAGTAGTACGTCTGATCGATTTTTCAAGTGTCATCTATAATCGAAAAACAAGAGACAAGATGAATAATGACGTTTCATAGTTTTCCATATAATAGTCAAGGAGTAACATCAATGTGATTACAAGACAATGTAGTATACTTTTCATAGATTTTAATATTTAATTGTGAAAATAGTCTAATTGAATATCATACTAATGTGATCAAAAGGAGATTGCATTTTTGAGTGATTATAATCACTATGTTTCTGAACGACTACGAATTGAAACTTATTCTACAGATTTTGAAAAATAAACCTTTCGTAAATGTATTCATAATATACATTGTCTATATTGAATATGAAAACTAAGAGATATTCTATCGATTAATTGACAAATGGTACCAAAAGAACTATAATTCGGCAATTACAGATTTTGTTTTCGGTATACTCTGGATCTCTCAATTAATCACAGGGAGACCATTGAATTAATCTTCGTCAGAATGTCAAAAACAAACATCCGTCTATATTTATGAGTCGATCGTCTGTTGTAGAGGCGGGGTATTGAGTGCGATACTCAGTATCTTCGTACTTTTTTACTCAAAAATTGTAACTATCGAATATTTTTTAGAAGTATAACTTAATGGTCGATATTAAATACAAATATATGAGTTATTTAATGAAATACTGCTATGAAACTTTATTTCCTTTGGACATTATAACGAGGTTAGATATTCAGTGAATTTCTAATGTAGATCAGATTATTTTTTATTAGTGGAAGAGTCGAGTATTTATACAAAGGAAGAAGACAAGAAGGTTACTTTTCTTTGTTTTCGCATAATTACTCCGACAATATAAGAATTGAATAAAGAGATAAACGAGGACATATAACATCTGTATAGAGGTAAATAAAGACATATATCAGCTGGATAGAAAGAAAAAATGTATCGAGGGATACTATATAACAAATGAACAGTACCTCGATAGTCTGTGTTTTTTTCAAATATATTCACCTGTTCATTATTACTCGTAATGATCATGATATGTTCAGTACTAAAAATTCCTTCAGATATATTTGTTTTTAATCAATTCAGTTGACAAATATGATCATCTTTTTTCTGACTTATATTCGATAGTATAACCTTTTTTAAGAATCATGAAAGAAAAAATTCTTTATCATTTTTTGCTACATTTTGAGCAAAGTCTTATTTTTGTTATAAAAGAACAAACAATTAAAAATAGTTTACATTTGCAATAACAAATTATTCTTTACATAAAGACTTCAAGTAGATTATCAATATCATTTCTACAAATCGGACATGTTCTTCTTTGAGTATTATTCCATAATTTTTTACTACAGGATACACATACACATAAATGTTTACAAGGTAATAAAACAACAGTTTTTTTATCATTCCAACAAACAATACATGAATTAGAATCATTTATTAATTCTTGTTGCAAATTCCGACGTGTAAATCTTGCATACGATGGTCGTGCTGAACGTTTATCAACATTAAATTGAAATGGAGTATAATCGTCATCATCATCATCATTAACTACATTATTAATAGTTCTTGGATGATTATTTTTCACAACAATTGATTGACGAAATATAAATTTTTTTAATAAATAAAAACTACCAATAGCTAAACAAATACTTATTATAATATTAACTTTATTCAATAATAATAATAATAATGAATCGATCATTTATTAAATAGAAATTTTAAAATCAAAGAAAAAGAAATTTATCTAAAATTAGTATTATTTATTTTTTATCATTTAAATAGAAATACATATTAAAATATTTGTTTAAAGAAAATTTTGAAAAAAAAAAGAATTTAATATAAATCTATCGATATTCAACAAAAAATTGTTTATCATGATATATGTATATATATACACAACATACGGTTGATCATATTTTGAACAAGTTGCATACACATATATTTTGAGCATTTGTTATCAATTTATTTATCATTATTATTAAAATTTGTTGAAGTAGTTGATGGTGGTCGTGTTGTAACAAATTCATCAAATCCATGTGCAAATGTATATGAAATGTAAATACCTTTCCATGAATTGTGATCATCATCAGACAAAGATATTATTAATCGAGACATTTTATAATAAATGGAACAAGATTCTTTGTTGTTCACGTCGATGAATCGAACTTTTGAGGACAAGACATTAAGAATGTGTGAGAGAGAGAAAACGAAAATTCATGATATATATGTATTCTTTCTATATCTCGATGGACGCGTCAAAATTGTCTTATTCTTTTCGTTTTGTACTTGTTCGTTATAATCATTTAAATATATATATATATGGTCTAAAGAGCACTGTTTTAGTTTCCGAAAATGAAAAAAAACAACCTACTTTAAATAATAGCACTTACATTTGTTATCAATCGATTGATTATTTAGAAAGAAAAAATTTAATATATATATAAAAGCGCTCAAAATGCTAAACCAAAAAATATATATCAGATGTATACAAGCATGAGAAGAAACAAAAGATAGTTATTACAATGGTTTAATGTTTATATAAGTATATATGCATAAGTGAAAAATAACATTAAGATTCATGACAACTGCTTTAGTTCTTTAAAGCTCAGTTTTGTTTGCTAAAAGTCAACTAATCGTATTGTTTGTAAAATCAATCTATTCACTCTAAATATGTACAAATGTTTTGGGTCAAAAAAACATCTTTTCTAATTTTTATAGTTTATGCTACTAGTGCAGTGGCGGATTTAGGGGGAGGAACGATCACTCCCATCGCCCCTCCCCTTCCGAATTTTTCTTTTATTTTTTACAGCAAAAACGAACGGAAAAATAGGTTTACACTACTTCGATTGGACTCAAAAAATAGCTTTTAGCCAAAATCGTCCCTCCATACTCAAAAAAAATCGCTCCCCTCTCCTTCCAAAATCCTAGATCCGCCACTGTACTAGTACATGGCAATACAAAGAATCTGCTAGATAGTGATAATTTCCTAACCAACATCTATAAGTTTTCATTAAATGTAATCTAGAATAAGTGAGAAAATTTTTTTTATGCATTTAATAATGCTTTATTATCGTGATTTTTCTTTATTTTTTGAAAAGTAAAGAAAGCGGAGCAAAAAAATAAATAAATAATTTAAACAGCCAACCCTTGATTTCCCTTTAATGTTTGTACTAATGTTCCTTCTTCATTCATTTGTTTAAGTATATCTAAACCACCGACAAATTGTCCATTGACATATACTTGTGGATATGTTTGCCATGATGAATATTCTTTAAGTTTTTGTCGAACATTTTCATCTTGTAATATATCAAATGTTTTAAAATCTTTTATATTTGCATTATCTAATAAATTTAATAATTCTTTTGTAAATCCACATCTTGGCGTTTCAGGTGTACCTTTAATGAAAAGCATTAATGGTGCTTGATTAATTAAACTTTCTAAATATTTTTTCATATCTTTTTCTTTTTCATGTGTTTTTTGTTGATTTAATTTTAAATCAAATTCACCATTTTCAATCATTTGTTTCATTATATCTAAACCACCAATTAATTCACCATCAACAAATAATTGTGGATATGTATTCCAATTTGAATGTTTTTTTAATTGTTCACGAATATTTTGATCCGAAAGAACATCAAATGTACTATATTTGATTTTATTATCATCAAGTATATGACATGCTTGTCGACTAAAACCACATTGAGGATCCGTTGGTGTACCTTTCATAAATAAAATCACAGGTGATGATGATAATAATTCTTTGATTTTCTTTTCAACATTTATATCCGTATCATTTTTTGATTCAATTTTTGTTGATGTTATTGCTTTTTCATGAATATGATATTTGATTTTTTTTAATAAATCACCTTGATTAAAACCATCAACACGATCAATTAATTTTGTTTGATGATAGAAAAGTACAGTTGGTACAGCATTCACATTTTGTAATGTAAGAAAATCAGAAAAATGATCAGCATTTAAACGACATACTGTTAATTGTTGATTAAATTCTCCATCACGATTTATTGCTAATAAAGCTTCATTAACTGTTTTACAAACCGGTATTTGTTCTAATTCAATATGAACAAGTAATAATTTATTGATAATTAATGATGATTTTATATATTCATCAAAATCTTTTTGTGTAGCGATTTGATGAACATCAGAAATCGATTGATTCGACATGATTTATCTACAAAACAGAAGAATGTTTGTTATATTCTTGTTTAATTTTTATATACAAAACAAATAATTAATGCAATATAAAAAAAAGAGTGAAAAACACTAAAACAATTTATATCTTTTGAGTTTAATGACGACGATGTTTTCTTGGCGGTGAAGGACTACGTGATCTAAAAGAAATCATCATAATTATTAAATTTATTTCTTAGTAGAATAAAATACAAACCTTGGCCGTTGTTTACGAAGTCGTTTTTTTGCATCTTGTGATATCGTTTTAATATGCATAAAATTACAAAAACCACTTCTATTACACTACAAATAATAAATATTCAATATATTTTCTTATAGATAATTATTGAATTACTTACTGAACCTACTTCATACTGTCTACAACTTGCTTCTTTGAAATCAGTTACAGGACTAAAACAATAATCATAAAATATATTTCCTAGAATATGTAAATCGATTTTTATCTGTCTATCAATAATTCAATACGTATGACCATGTTCTCTACATTACACGCCTAGACTTTAAAAATAGAAATTTACCTATGTTTGTCTATTCTACACAAGCATCGTTTAAAATAATCCCACTGTGTTTCTCGGATAAAAGCATTTTATATTAGGATGCCGGATTGATTGATTCAGATGAAAGTATAATCGCACGTCTATCCTGTCAGCTTAGTGAATCGATTTATGATGAATAGTACTTTTAAATTTAATTAAATAATATTTACCTTAATTCTGCATAGATAGGTTTTCGATCAAACCATCGTTTATTAAGCTCAGTTACAGCTCGATCAGCATCTTGTTCATATCGAAACTAAATGATCGTATTTATTTTTATAGTAAAAATAAATAAATAGATTTTACTTTAATATAAATATTTCCTACAAGATGTTCGCCAAGATTATCACAAACAGTCATTGCTTCAACGTGTCCATACTAAATCAGTTATATACAAATTGCAATTGAGGATAAAATAGAAGAAATAAAATAGGAATCACGAAAAAAAAATGATATATATATGTGTGCACAATTATCCTAAAAAACCTGTAAAAACAGAATTTTTCATATTTATCATTGTACCTTTTTTTTGTTTTTATATGTATGAAGTGCATTTTGTTATAATAGAAAAGAAATGAAGAGTTCCTCCTGCAAAAATGGGTTTAGAAAAAAAACAAAGAATTTGAGAATATTATTAATAAATATTGTACGTGATATTTGGAGATGTAAGTGTTGTTGATGTCTGTTTTTCACATATCAAGCCTGCAATAATGGATAGAAGCTTAACCAGATAGAAAAGAAAGAATGATCAAAGTTTAACGTTTTTTTTTCTCATTTTTTAGATTTAGGTTCAAGAATAAGATAAAACGAAAAAATCTTCGAATTAAGTTTATAAAATCTATTTCACTTACCTTTCCTTCAACTTCTAAAAAAACTTCTTCGAAGAATTCACTAGAAAATAGAAAATATAATCAATATAGATACAAAATTTTCTAAGAGGTTTATCTTTTCCGAAGTTTAATAAGAGAGAAATCTATCATCTATTTTGAAATAAACTAAGAATCATTTATTTTACACTATCGAACAAGTCCTCGAGCAGTACGTGATGAGAAATGTACGAAGTTATAGTTCTTGCGAAGTTCAACTAAAAATATTCAGTCGTCGCTGATTATGAAATGGATAATAGTTTTACACATGACTTCTCTTAGTACAAAATCAAACACGATAGATAGAAATGCATTAATATATTAGGACTATGGTGACAAGCGTTTGGTAAATACTGAATTCAATTTATTACAAATTTGTATCGATAAGAAGTGCATTCTACATATTTCTCAAATAAATTCAACAGAAATAATATTTCAACTTATGAAATTAATTCTAATTGTTATTTTTTTAGCTCAATTTGAAGATAATGATATATATACTTACTCAAAATGTTTTTGTACTTCTTCCTCAGAATATTGATTTCCATGGTATTGTTCGACTAGAAAGGAATTATTAAATAAAATATGATTAAATTGAATATTCTCTTACCAAGACCAGTGTCTGGTTTGGTGATAGAAGTATTATTTGGATTTAAATATAGATTTTTCAAAAGAACTGTCTAGAATGTAGAAAAATAATTTTCCATTGTTCGTAGAAAAAGAACGTTTATATCATACTTGACTAAACGTAGGCTTATTATGAACACGAGAACATCTTAAAATAGAATGAAAAGTATATATTTATATATATAAGTGCATATAAACTTTTTACCGTTCGCCATGACGACAAGCACCAATTTTAAAATAAAATGAACAGTTTACTCTTAAAAATTAAATAATTAACATTCGATTACTAAATTAAATATATTATTTACTTGTCTTGTTCAGTACCAAAAATCGACGCAAGATATTCAGCCATTAGAAATCAAGCTCACTTTCTATTTGCTTTTTTCTTCTACGCGATAGAAAGAACGATGGAGATTGATCTAAAATGCCGTCGTTATAAAGGTAAGTAATAAGTAGCTTCTCATTTTTTTTGTTCATTGAAGTGTGACAGATAATAATTGCAGCTGTTCAGATTAAGTAAATGTCACTAAGATCAATTTAATTTAAATATAGATTGTAGTGACAAATGAAAGTAAAGATAAAATTGATTGCAAACATATTATCTAAAAATCAAAGGTGTTTACATTTATATTTATAACCGTGAATTTAAGCAAATATTTAGGTGTGATCTCTAAGTAAAGAGAAGAAATTAACCAATCATTTACAAGATGAGAGTGATAGATTGCATAGTAATGACATCTAGTTAAAATTAATTTATATAAGATATTGAAATTTTTGTTAAAGGACTTATGAGAAAATCTTTTGAGATCATACCATCCTTCTTTAGATCCGATAAGATAAAAGGAGTTTGAGTCCAAAAATTTGTTATCACGTTAAGAGATTTTGTTGCACGACCAAGTTCTTCTTTTTGTTACATTATACTTAATATTTAATTATGAATAAATTAATATAAAGATTGTTTTAAAAGTTGTTAGAATGATAGTATCAATAGAATAAGAAAAGAGTATATGCTTTTGAAATGATCGATTGTTTTATTCATAGTTGATAATAAAGATATATAAAGTGTAAAAGGTAAAATTTGATTAGAAACTTTATGACCGTGACGGTAATCGGAAAAATATTAGTGACCCCAACCTATATGACCTAATGTTTTTATTTCATGACAAAATACATAGTAAGGATGTATAAAAAAAATCCCACATCATATATTCTGAAACATATACAACTTTACAAGAGCTTGAACTTTTTGCTAATTATCATCAGAATACTGTATTTTTGAAAAAAATATTATAACTTTTCAAGAATAATGGGAAACCTGATGTTGAAATTATGAATTGTTTCATATCTTTTAACGTGCTTATTGTCTGATATAATAATCATATAAGAACGATGTAAAAAGTACCCTATTACAATAACATAATGTTACGAGAGAAGAAATGAAAAGATCGAAAAGTTTTACAATAAAATATATTCGTTAAGGTTCGTTTATTATTCAAAGTAAAAAGTTGATATTTTCATATCAGTTCTTCTGCTGTTTCTAAGAAGTTCACGGCATTCAATTACAAAAAGTAATAAACTAAAAATCATACTCTTATTCTTACTGTATTATAAATATTTGTCTTGTGCATAATATCACATAACTACGAAATTTCTCGTATTCATAACAGACTCTTATTCATTCACTGAATTTCTGTTGACAGTTTGACTGTGTTCGTGTTTTAATATATAAAAAGAAAACAAATTTCACACATAATAATATACATAATATGAAAAAGAAAACAAGAAAATACACTAAAACTAAAATATCTACCGTTCACACAAAATAAGAAATATATAAAAAAAAGAAAGAAAACAATGAATAAGCTTTATTTGATATTTTTCTCTGTAATACACGTAACAAGTTGATAATTCTCTAATCTAATGCAATTAGATTTTCTGATAATCGACCAGTATTTTGTTTAATTATTGATGCTTCTTTTAAATGTTGATACCAAATATTCGCTACTGCTGCATTCTCAAATCTAAATTTATACATCGATCCTAATAAAAAAAAATAGGATTTGTTTTTGTGTGTTGAGAATGAATTAATTTTACCTCGATTTAAATCACTTAATTGAATTTCATTTCGATTTTTTGTTTGACTAAGTACAATAAGACAATCTGTAATTGATTGACATTTTGATGGATTTTCTCGATAATATAAACGATCTGTTTCTGATAATGTTATATTTACATTTGATAATGGTGATTGTGCATGTAAGATATTATCATTATCTTTTAGTGATGTTTGCCGATGTAAACGCATATGAAATGTAATTAAAAATGATTTTTGTTTATGAAAAAAAAGTAAATGTTCACATATAGCAACCCAATATTTTTTCCATTTAGTTATATTGGGTTTTTTATAATTTTTTAAAAGACATTTTCGTTCTAATAAACCTTCAAAATTGTAATTTGATGTTATTAATGGATCATTATGAGGATTTAATGGTTCTTTCATTGATAATGATGATAATGACAAGGATATTCCTTGAATTATATGATGATGTTTAGTTGTAGTTTTAATATATTCTTTAGTTTTACGAATTACTATTTCACATGAATCATTTGATTCACTACCTAAAATAAAATAGATAATATTAGAATGAAATAGGATATACATAAAGTATTAAGTTATTGTTTATTATATAACAAGATTTAATAACGTATAAAAGGGCAAATAAAAAATATAATAAAAGTATATATGATTGTTGTTTCTGTACCTACATATATCAATAAAAGAGAGTTATATCATTCCCCCATATTGAGCTAGTCAAGAACTAATAGAATAACTTAACTAAACTCTTATGTATCATTGAGTATGTACGCTTATATAAACGAAAGAATTGATTTGTGATAGACATTGCTTATAATAGTTTCATAAACACGATATGTTGTTTATATATTAGTCGAAGACCATGAAATCCATCAGATTAACTCTAGAACTAGCAGCAAGGTTTAGAGGTCATATTTATGCTTCATTATGCCTTTAGCATATGATCAGAAGGATAACATAGAAATGTCTCGAACAATAGAATCATTAAATTATATCGCTTGAATACTCAAGAAAGTGAATGATTTAGAGGTAGAATATTTTTTTTCTTTCTGATAAATTAAACGGTATGAAAGTTAAGAGATACTCTTAATGAGTTTAACTGTGCTAATAAATTACAGTCGATTAATAATGTAATTTCACGCCATAATGATTTAAGTGTTGAAGAAAAGAAAGGAAGTGAAAAATGATAGTTTAAATTAGTAAGCGAAGCGTGTAGATAGTAATTAATTACCTTTATGCAATATCAAACCTATAATATTTTCTTTTTAATATTTCTTATCTTATTTATTTAAACTTACTAGATCGAGTTTCTTCTGTCATTGGATCGACAAGTAGACTATCATCTAATAAACTTTTTTTTTCACGTGTTCGACAAGGTAATGTTGCAGATTTAGTCGTAGATGAAGAACAATTTAAACTGAAAGAAAAAAAATATTAGTTTGAAGTTTTATTTGAAAACTGTTTTCTTACTGATTAAAATCACTTAATGTTCGTCTATGTGAACAATTTGAATGTATGGTTGATTGTAGAATTTTAAATGAAGCTGATTTTTCTAAATTTTTTATTGTTTTATCACAACATGAATCAATTTGATCATCTGGTTCTATTCTTAATGATTGTTCATAATTTTGAGCTTCAACAAATGTTTGTAATTCTTCCATATAACGTACAGTCGAAAGATAATTTTGTACACATTCAATTGATTTAAGATAGTCTATTTAATCGAAATTTTTAACATTCCACAAAAAAGAAAAAAGAATCAATACAAACCATAAGTTGATTGTTGAAATTCTGATATTACTCTACAAATATTATTCATTGCATTTTTTCGTTGATTTGTTTCAAGTCCACCACGATGTGGATGGAGTGTATCAATATGAATTATATCAGTTAGATAAATACCTTTAATTACACGCAATATTGAATACATATATATTTAATTTTTTAATTTCTTACCAAGATATGGAATACACGGTAGTTTAGATTGAGTTAAATGATTTCTTAATCGTTTCCAATTTTCATTTGATGATACAAGATCTTTTAAACCAGTAAATGTTGAACGATCACGTTTACTAAGACCCTGAAAATAAATCGTTTTGATATTTAAATTGATTTCTTTTTTTTTTTATTATACCATCCATGTCTTTTGTAATCGATATATTGGTGCACTTTGTAAAGCCATAACAACAGCCATACAAGCATTTATATTATTTAATTCAAATAATTTCTATTAATTTCAAAAATGAAAATTTATATTTGAAAGCCTTGTTTTTTACTTTAGCAATTCGAATAAAATGTGATAAAATTTCAATACGATTTTTAACAATATCAGCACGTAATAATTCACCTTGAGTCCAAAAATTAACCTTTTTCATAGAACAAAAGAAATTAAAGAGAAGATTTCATCTCAAAAAATATATACTTGATTAAATCGACGAGTGAATTGAACAATATGAAAAGCTTTCTCTAATTTCGATTTTGAACTCCAACTACAACCGATTAATTCCTATAAAAATAAATGTTTTTAATTCTTTTGTTATCGAACAAAGAACATACATCTGGTGTTATAGATTTAAATACTGGAAGATCCATTAATGTAATTTGTGACTAGAAATAAAAATACAATTATTTTTATATGTTCAATGAACTTTATCAATTAATTGGCAGATATTAAATCTCTGAAGATGAAGTAATCAAAAACCCAGAATTCTTCTTTTTTTGTTGTTGTTATTTCTATCTCTTTCTTGTATACATTTCGTCTTAGTTTACTTGTTATCAATCGTCCACATACATGTATTGTCTATATAGCAAACTTATCTTTCAAACATAAATACACATGACATATAGTGTTAGTGTTCAACGATAGAGATAACACAAGATAGAAAAGGGATTATATATATGTTCTAAAGTTTGCTCAATCAATTGTATGTCAACAATACACAAAAAAAAAGAAAAGAAAAAGCTTTTACGTGTTATGTTTATCATTTTCTTTTTCATATGATAAGTGACTTACAGCAAAATCTTCTGGATCAACTTTTAACACATCGAATAAAGCTGTATCATAAACACCATAATGTAATGATCCATTTATAATAATATCATCGTTATGAAAGGAGAAATCGTTGAGCAATAAATTATTATTATTATTATTGTTACTATTATAATTGTTGTCAATTTCTTCAGTAAGAATTGAATGTGCAACGTTACTTGTATTGAGCATTATATTAACTAAAATTGAAAGTTGACCCATAGGAAGAATGTTGAAATCATTTAATTATAATTAATCGCGTTTCTAACATAGGTCATATATGCACATATTGAACTTACTCGAGGTGATCTGTTCCTTCTACTTCTACTTCTAGTATAGTAGTAGCTGTAACTGCTCTGCAATTATTTTTCTTTCGTCTCTTTTTTCTCGCCTACTTATTCTTATTCTTCTTCTCTTTCCTCTTTCTCGTCTTCTTCTTCTTCTTCTTTATTCATAAGTCTGTACAGACATTGTTGATGAACATACGATAGACTTCTGTTATGCTGACCCCCTACAATCGTTTACTCATACGTTCGTCATTCTATTTCTATAGATCGACTCTATAATTCTCAAATTTCAAGAGGACAACAAAGTGAGAGCAACATTGACGATCAAATTACATTTATAACGACACAGAGGGAGAGAGAGAGAGAAAGATAGAGAAATAAAAAATGTATATATTTCATATTTCGATAATTAGAAAAACATACCTTTGTACTTTCTTTTGGTAGCATGTAAAAGCAAAAAAAAAGCAAATCAATATACCTTTCTATCTATTTCTTTTTTTATGTAGTTTTTTTTGTAAAAGTGAATCTTCTATTATAATAATAATAATAATAATAGAGAAAGAGGAAAAGAGAGAAGTAAAGTATCATCAAACATTATCGATCAAGGTATTCACCTTTATAATCACATACATATTTTATTTAATGTCAAGGCTGGTCTCTCGTCTATATTGATAATATGAATAGAATATATGAACTCGAAAATTGATCTATTGTATGAGACATGCTACACACGTGGATGCACATTCATATACATCTGGATACATTTTAAACGGACCATCGAATAGGCGAGAACAACTATAGATAATGGGATGTTGTTTAAGACTAATTGCTCAATGCGTGATGAGCAGACATATAGACACAACATATATGTATTAACGACTTGCTTTCGTATTTAATCAAGGATGTATAGTATGTATACAAAATAATGGCTTACTTGAAATAAAAAATGTGAATTATGTCAATGGTATAGATAAATAACCATCTATACACATTGAAGAGAGGGGGAAGAAAAGGAACAATAAACTGCTTTATTCAGTAAACTTACATTGTACTCACATCTGTTCTTTACACATTCATTTTCTTTTTTTTCTACTACTTATAAACGAATGAGAACAAGCAGCTGCTTTCAAGTGTCTCGCACTTCTTTTTCTGATGTTAAACGTTAGCATAAAGGCGATTATATATATATATATATATCAGGTCAAATGAAGACGAAAAGCCGACATAGAACAAGGTAAATGACGATTATGTCATAAGAAAAGTGAGATGAACATCAGGCTCATAGGTTTATTTTATTTACTTGAGGTTCATCGGTCAGTCGTCTAATCAATGCATGTCTATTTATGTACATACATAGATTTGTTAAAGTGGATAAAAAAACAAAAATATTTATACAATTTCTTTCCTTTACAAGAAAAGAAAAACAAAAAAAAAAGTCAAGTTAAATGGATTCACGTGCATATTATTCATTATAGAAGTGATTCTTTATTAACAACACAATTGGCTACAAATGCAATACATTTAATTGAACGTTATTTAATGATTTTAATTGATATAGAGATGACATTTTAAGTAGTATAATATGAACAATTTTCATTTGAAATAAAGTAACGTAGATTGAGTTTTATGATCAAATGATAAGTTATAATTAACAACATCAACTAGATATTATTAAAGGATATAATATGTAAAGATATCAAAAACATTTGCTTTTTACATGCTTGATGTATTTAATTGATAGATGTATAATTGAACTTAGTGTATATCTTATTATAAGGTCGTTCTTTTTTTTTAGTTTGAATATACGAATATAAATTACGGATAAAAATAGAAAGAATACTCATAAAAAATAATTTGATAAAAATGATGTTTTCATATGAAAATAATGTTTTTTTTACCTAGATGATTGAATTCGGTACTTAGATCTCATTGAATTGGTTGAAGTTCTATTAGAGAATCGTTAATGTTAAAATATGATTGAGTACTACAATCAAATCCGACACTCCGGAAAAATTTAACGTTAGTATTGTGATTAGATGGACATTAATTGAGTAAATAGTAGTTATGATTTCACCATTGCATTGATTAATATTAATATCAGTAATAAATTATTGACCTAATAAAAAAGAAGTTTCTATAAATATGAAAACTAAGTTTTTCTTTGTTTTTTAACTCATACCTTATAAAAATAATCTGTATTTGACATTAGTACTGAATTTATATCAGTAATTCCTGAAGATGTCGTTAGTTATCATAGAGTTTTACTTCGAAAACAAATTAAAAAATAAAAATAAATTTAAAAATAATAAAAATAATTAAACTAAGAAAATTATCTTATTATTTTTATTATCAATTATTTATACTAATCATCCATGCATTTTACACTAAATTACACATCTGACATTCTTTGTTTTCCTCTAAATTGTTCAACAAGAATGGCTGCTAGTCATAAGAAAAAAGAAAAAAAAATAGAACATCTTATCATCTCTTGTTTAATGTTATTTTATTCTAGATCTTGCTTCTTTTTTTTTGTATAAAGTCACAAACACATTTTTAATTCGTCTCGAAAGTGTCTGTGACAATGAATAACGAGAGCCATCCATCTCCGACTGGCTCGTCGTCTTCTTCATTATTTGGTAAGAACATTGTTTGTATTTTTATCATAGCTCATAAATAAACAAAAAAAAAATATTCGTAATTTTTTTTTGCACATTGCTCGCTTTTTTATTTCGTACAGCACATTATCTTCTTCTTCTTCCTTATCTAAAATTAGGTGGTGGAGGTAGTGCTGGTGTTAATGAACCTTTGACTCAACCATCACCAGCTAAACCAACATGGGCACAAATTCTCAATTCAAATCCAAACGCCCCGTCCAATACATCAGCATCATCAGGAACAACCGCAAATAATAATAATAACAATAATAACAACAACAACAATAATAATAATGTTGGTGGAAATAATACTCCATCATCATCATCACCTTCTTCTCAACATTCAACAACAATAAAAACAATTTCGCCATCAACAAGTGGCACATTAAATTTACCAGGTACACGTCCTGGTTTTATGCCTAATTTTTATGATCAACAACAATCTCAAATGAATTGGCCTCTAAATTTTAATCAAACATCATCTTGGATGATTAATGATGATGATTCTCAAAGGCAACCAACAAATTCCTCACAACAACAATCAATTGATAATACACAAGCTGGGGGTGATGGTATGAGGTTTTTTCATTTTGCTTGTCGTGCTTTTTATTAGTCAAAATATAAATATGATTTGTTTTTCTTTTCTATAAATAATTTCGTTGTTTTTTTGTTTAGGCTTTGATCGAGTTGAGTCATCGAGTCCAACATCGGATTGGAATAAGCCGGTGACAGCAAATAATTCAAATGCCAATGGTTGGTCAAATTTTCAACAACCACAACAACAACAACAACAACAACAAACATTGAGTAATCCGTCCAGATCAAATTCGAATAACAATCAATGGCCAGAAATGAACAATTTCTATGGAGCTAATACATCATCTAATACATTTAGTTTACCGCAACAGAATAACGACAATAATAGGTAAGAGAAAAAAAAAATTACTTTTACTCTTCAACGAAATCTCGCTTAGAGTAGATAATGTTTTATATAGGATCGAAGATTAGACTTGTCCTCTCGGAAATATTATGATATATACTACGTATTCGTCCTTGAACAGGGAAAACGCTGTGAAAAGGAAAAATTGCACGTCTTCGGATTGCCTTTTAACCTTGTAAAACCTTTTTTTTTCATCACTTAAGTACTTCCACCAGGAATTAGTATAGATGACTCTGTATATTGTTCGACTTGGTAAAAGTAGCAATACAGACTATGTCAAAGTTAGAAGAATCCAAGTCGAAATTTCTTTTGAATTATAAACTATTACCAATTTCATATTGCTAATAATCTGTAGTTAATCATGATATAATCACTATTTATTCGTCTTGTTCTAATCCGGATGAGTAGATTTAATTGAATTCAAATAGTCGAATCAATCATTGTAGATAGAAGAAAGACAAAAAAAATGATGTTTAGAAGTTTATATATTTTTCAATGACATCAATTAGTATTATTGAATAGAAGAAAATAATAAAAACTGCGTACTTGTTGAAAGTTTCGCATTCAATGATTTCGAAATTTAAATGCGAAAGTCTAGTCAATTAAAGAATCGTTTTTACAAAATATTCCAAATTAATATACATTTTTATTTCAGTTCATCGACATGGCAAGATCCATCAGCATCTAACAATGCTCCTGACGGGCTTACATTGACAGCAAATAATAATGCAAAACATAAATCATCATCATCATCATCAATGGCTGCATCACTTACAGGTGCATTAAAGTCAGCTATTGCTCTTAGTGGTGGTAGTAGTGATCTTGTAAGTGGTAATGGTGATACCATGATAACCTATGTTCCACAACCGAAACTTGTTGAACAATTAGGTTGGGATGAACCTGATATAAATGTACTGAAACGTCCTAATTTTGATGATGGAACATCAATTTGGGGCGATCCTATGGAATTAGTGTCCGTACCAGTTAAAAAATGGACAAATGGAACAAAAGCAGCATTAACAAATGCTACAAATGTTGTTTTACAACAACAACAACAGCAACAGCCACCACAACCTCAACAAATTGTTCAAAAACCTGTTGCACCAACAAATTCGTCAACATCATCATCATCTCAAATGGTGCTTAATGATGAAAATTGGCCAAGACAACAATCACCAACAATTGTTCAACAGCCAATGTCACAATGGAATGATACATCATCATCATCATCAGCTGCAGCAGCATCAAATATGGATCACACAAATTCATCTCAATCACAAAATTATCGTGCACAACAAAATAATTGGAAAGCTCAATCATCCGATGATTGGTTTAATGATGGAGTTGTTGATACAAGTGATTGGGGTTTACAAGGTCCACCACAAAAAGCACCATTTGATCCATATAAAGATCAGATCGATACAAGTAATTGGGCAGTACAATCACCTGGTGGTATGCCGCCAATGCCTGGACGTAATCGTTTCATGAATGAATATGATCTCAATGAAAATCCTCATGATGTTCGAATGTCTGCATTTGATAATCAATCAATCAATGATCCGTATCGTCAAAATCCTGATCTGAAAAATCCTATGATGAATCTTGGTGGAATTTTACCCACATCTCATCATCCATTTCCTCCTCGACCAGGACCACATTATCCTTCTCAACCAGGAAATATTCTTCGACCAATTAATCCTAATGATGGTTTGTCAAGACCACCCGGTGCTATGATTAGTCAAAATAGTCATTTATCACCTAAATTAACTACATCATCACCTGTACAAAATCAAACGTCATATGCTGCATCAGGTGGAAAACAAACTAATATTCCAAATCAATCATCTCAAACATCGACATCATCTCAACAATCAGGTAATGGAAATAATAATGGTACTGTACATGCTCAAATTATGCAACAATTTCGTCTTGCTGTACAAGCCGGTTTAATTAGTCAAGATTTGCTCAATACAAAATTACCACCATATATGTTACAGGTAAAAGAGAAAAACAAGGAAAAGATTTTTTTTCTTTCTCTTTTTAAATTTTAATAGTAATAATCATACTTTTTTTTCTATGTTAAGCTTCTTCAAAAATTATTTGAACTTCAACAAAAATTTCAACAATTATCAATACAATTATCTGAATTAACAAAAAATAAAGCACGTTTTCCAATGCCACTTTTACAGAATGAATATGAACGTTTATCAAAATTAATTACACAAAAAAAACAAGAAATGTTAATTGTTCAAAAAGAAATTCAAGATGCACATACAAAACTTAAACAACAATCAATTAATCAAACACCAACACCATCACAAATGATGTCAAATGGACCAGTTGGACAAAATAATGATCAATCACGTTTAACTCAATGGACAAAACAATCAACAATAGGTGGACAACGTACATCAATGTTTCCACCACCACCAGGTTTAACTCAAAAAGATTGGCAAACAGATAATAATGATCCGAATGAAAATTGGGAAAATACTCAAACACATGAATCAAATAATAATAATAATAATCAAGGTGGCAATGTTGATCCTCATATGCATAATAATCAAGCATCATCATCAGCATTTTCAGATCCATTCTCTAATCTTGTTGATGATATTGATGGACCACCACCATTTGTACCTGGACAATTATGGAATTGGAAATCATCATTACCTTGTGCTGAAGATGATCCACATGTTACACCAAGTTCAATGACAATTGGTCCAAAAGGATCACCATCACCAATGGGTAATCTCAATGTTGGAGGTGCTGAAAGGTAAATTATTTTCGATCACAAAATCTTAAAATTCATTCGCATATGAAATGATAACAATTATCAGATTTAGATAGAAATACTTTTAATAAGAATATTATGGATGTAACTTTCTGATATTAAAATTTATAGCATATTGAGAAATGTAATACATAGATATACAGAATAATCATGTCTGTTAATGTAAGATAATTGAGATACACATATATCTCTTATTACTATCGATTTTGTTATGATATGAATCGATTAGAAATGTATACAACTATATATTTTGATTAAGCAAAGAACCTATCCTTGGGTGATATTCTTGACAAAAGTATACATAGATATGTATTGAGAAATCTTTTGAAAATGAGTTATTAGAATTGTACTTGATTTTCTATGAACTGTAAGATTTTTATAGAGAAAAAAAAAGAATCATATAATGTAATTATATTCATAAAAAAAAAGATCAAAGGGCTTGCAAAACACTTTGAAAGTCTCTGATGAGATAAATATTCCCTTATC
Source organism: Adineta steineri (assembly GCA_905250115.1). Lineage (NCBI taxonomy): Eukaryota > Metazoa > Rotifera > Eurotatoria > Adinetida > Adinetidae > Adineta > Adineta steineri. The sequence goes on from CAJNOI010000115.1 coordinate 144,899, forward strand.
GAATTATTGAACTTTCTAGTACATTGAATTCTAGTGTTAAATCTCTACTAAGTGTCTATATTTATAGTCACATTTTTATTATTTCTTTGATGTATAACTCATATACGTCTTTACATAACAGTTGAGATTTATTTTGTACATGTTTCTATTTTAATTTAGTGCTTTTTCAAATCCTCATTCAATGCATCAATATCCACGTCAAATGCAATCAAATCGATCACAATGGCAACAACCATCAATGCATGATCAACAAGGATTTCAACCACCAATGAATGATTGGGCTAAACAACAACAATACCGAGGTACATCAAAAGTACCACCACCTCAGCATCAGTCTTTTGGTGGCGGTGGCGGCGGCGGCGGCGGCGGCGGCGGTGGTGGTGGTGGTGGAGGTGGCTATCGACCATACATGTAATAGACAAAATTAGCAAGAGTTTCTCATATTGCTGTTTTCTTTTTCTTTCTCGTTTTCTCGGCCAAAACAAAGTCAGTGAAATGATAAAAACTGTGTCCTATTTGTCTCATTATAATCGTGTATATTTACATTTCACGCTCTTTCATTAATGTGTATCTAACTTTTTGTCGACGAAAATTTCTGTGTATTCTTTGATTTTTTCTTTTCTCTCTTTCCGTCAAAATGCTGCACTGAGAATTCCCTCCCGGTACCATCCATTTTGCTTGTTTATCTATTGTTCTCGTTTTTCTTCGTCTTCTTCTTCATCTTGTGTGATCAATGCTCTTATTTAACGGCCGAGCTTCATATCGACAAAACAAATGAACGAACCAAATAAGATCTATTATTGCTACACTGTGCAATATAATTTTTCTGTTTTTCTCGCACGTAAAAAGAAAAAATACAATAAAATTTTTTGTTTTTGTTTGTTTGTCTTCTTGTAGTGTGTGTGTAATGCTTTTAGCTATATATATACATATACCTTTCTGTATGGTTGTGGTGTGTATATCAATTCATTTAATTTCTCTTCTTCTTCTTTTCTTTTCTTGTTTTGGCTCTGTTTTCTTCCTGATTCATTTTTGTTTGTCTCTTTTGCGCTATTCAATGAAAAAGAAAGTAGATATAAGATCTATTTTAAAACAAATATTCAGTTGTTGTGAATGAAAATTTTCACATTTATGTGTGCATATAAATGTTTTTTTGACTAAAAGGAAAAAAAAAAGAAACAAATTGATGGTGACGACAGAATAAATAATGGTGTTTGCGCTATGTATAGAATTAAGCAAATATCCCTTGTTGTGTGTATATCTGTATCTTGTATGGCCCTAATGCGCTGATCTTTTTTTTATGTGGCACTTTCTTTTCCTTGTTTGTTTTTTTTTGCCTATGTTCTCTCAAAATCTACTATACTAATAAATAAATACATTTGACGAAAAAAAAATATATAGTTGGGATGAATGATAAATTTTTAATGATAAAAATACCTGGACTTCATTAAAAAACAAAAAATTGTTTTTTCTATCCAATTGAAATATTTCTTGATTTTAAAAAAAAAATGAATGAAGGTATTTTTTTTTAAATAGTGTTGCATAACCCTAGATCTGAACTCAATGACACACCGTGTTTTCAACTATAGTCAAGTACCATTTAAAAGATCTGATAGCATTCCAAGTAATCTCTTCATCACTTCCTGAAATAATAGTAAACAATTAGAAACTTTTAAGGACAATATTTTATAGCACTAGAAATACAAAGAAATAAGTTGTTTTGAGTTATTGTTGTTTGAGAAAAAAACAAGTCTTTATCATTGTTCTTTTTTTTTGTGTATCAATACATAAGATCACATATCTTTTCTTTTTTTTATTGATTATGTAGATTGTATCAGTCAATATATTTCTATCTTGATTTCTAATAGAAAATAACAAAACAAAAAAAGAAATTTATAGATTAAATAGGATCTATTAAGTTTTCATTTAATATTCTATTTGATGTAATAAGAGAAGTTTAGTGATGGATTTTATATGATTAATGTGAGGTTAAATTATAATAAACTTCAATAGACAATTGTGACATACTTTTTGTCTATCTCAATTATATAATCATTAGATTATAGTTTGACAAGTATTTAGAAAAGATTATTAGGTTTAACTGTAAGTATAAAACTAAGAATATTGTTGAATGGAACGGAAAAAAATACGAGCATATTATAAGTATATTTTGATCGAATGGGTTACAAAGTATAAAGTATTGCTTCATTGGATCGAATCTAACTAAAAGAATTAATGTCGAATGATGTTTAACAACACCTTTTACCTGCTTAATCATGATGATAACTTTTAAAATTACTGACGACATTAATTTTATTTTCTCATGGAAAGAAAATATGTTGTTCTTTTTCTACAAAAAAAAAATTATTATTAAGACAAACAATCTGATTGATGATTATATATTGAACTTGAAACGAAATGAAGTATTATATATATGTATACATACTACTAAACGATAGGAACGAAAGCAAAATGATTAATTAATTTAATCAAATATGTTGAATATATTATTTGCTTGTTAAATCAAAAAGAAATCATTTGATTAAACAAAATAACCAATAATCTTTAGAAATCTAACATTTCTTGTTTTCTTTTTTTTCTTCTTCTTCTTCGCTTTCTTATTTTCTTCGAAGTACATCCTTTTTGCCGATAGCTTATATTGATTATTTGTTTGTATGCCATCTTTTAATACAAAGAAAAACGACGAGAGCAAAAAATATGTCTAATGTAGCTAGAATAAGAGAGAAAGTTACGTACGAGTTGCTTCCTATTTGATAGAAAAAATGACTGTTAGTGATTTTTCAAGCTATTGTCATATGTCTAACTGTGACACATTCGACTATTCTTCAAACGCGAAGGACAATAATGATTGCTGTGAAAAGAACAAAACATTTATAGCTATAGTACTAATTATATCGGCTCGGTAGGTTATCTTTTTCTTCTTTTACGTAATTAGTTTTTCTTGATATTTGAAGACTATACCCTGTGAGTATATCTGGAAATCATTTTCCAGAATATCGATTGATTAATTACTTATCGAGATTTTATTAAAAATTCTGCTTATTTACAATTTCCTTTTTTGTACCTTTAGTATTTTCTTGTTTTTGGTAGGAGTATAACAACGCCTAGAACAAGTAATGAACGGTTGCTTCGAGACTTTTGCATTTAATATGTTTTGAGAATTTCTGGGAATGCTTAGTTTGTAAATAATTACATTTCAATTGCATGTTCTCTTAATATTGATCTAAGAATTTTTTATGTTCATTTTACATATTTGATAACTAAATAGATGTTATTTTAATGAATAATTTGATCCTAGAAAAAAAAGGAATATTTTCTCTATGGTTGTTTTTTTTTCTTCATCAAAAATCAATCGTACAAGCCAGACCATCATACATATAATCAAAGTTTATTCGCGTGAGTAAATTGATCTCTGTAGGGTATTGTAGAACGATGAGTAAAAATGAAGCAAAGAATGTGTTAATAACTTCATGGCATCTAACTAAGTATGTCGCTAGAGAGATGTACTAGTAATCATTGATCATATATGCATATATAAAATGAAACAAGAGTGTAGTATGAGTAGTAGACAAAGTTTTGATGAGAAACATATTGTTTTGCTCTTATGTTTTTTTTTCAACTATTGAGTGATTCAATTTCTCATCTGTATGTGTAAGTGCTTGTGCATTTATGCCAAATATATCACTTTAATTCGATAGAGCTGTTTTGTTGTTCCGGATAACTAACGCGCAAAAGCATATAGAATACCATTAGAAAGGATTATAAAAGATATATTTGGCAAGTCATTTTATCTATTGTTGATGTCGAACTACTAGTTTAATGAGAGATGATTGAACGCAAAAATCTATATATCTAAATATATTTTGCACATTACTCAAATTTATCGATTCTTTTATGGAAGACACGTCTAACCCAAAAGCTGATTTACCATTGCTATCATGATGTTTATGAATATTAATTAACCACACGTTTATATATTTATTTATGTATACATGTAAAAAAGTATCGTGTGCTATTTCTTTTTTTTATCATTCAGTATAGAGAAAGTTCGTTTATTAAAATCAAGGAAAATATTTAGTTGAGTTACACATGATTGAATTTTTCTAGTCAAGTATTAAATCAAATCAACTAGAAAGAAATCTTTGCATATAGCACTTTTCTATGTTATTCTTTTTGCCTAATTACATTTAGACAGGTGAGAAAACGACCACTTTAAAGAATTATAGTCATAGATCTACATGAAATGAATAACAAGATAATAAATGTAGGTGGTGATCGATGACGTTTGTTCGGCAATGACAGATGCTGCTATACTATTGGGGAACACATATGAATAACAGAAAATGCTCTCTATAGAACATAAAGGATAAGGAAAGAAGTAACAACGTGTAACTGTTGTTGATTGCTTTTTTTGTTTTCTAAAATGAATAAGATATAAGACAAATTCAACTTATACTTTAAATAGAATATGCTAGATATATAACTTGAATTTAAAATATAGATATAAGAGAAAAACTCTTATTTTTGTAATTAAATTGATCTTCTTAGATTAAGAACAAATAAAATTTTCTTTGTTTTCATCTCTATATTAATAAATAACATATAAGTGCAAAAGTTAAAATCTCGGATAATTTAATCTATTTATATAGACAGTTTTCTATTTTTATCTTAGATTTATTTTTAAAAATCAGTAGGTGTTATTTGTACTTTTTATGAATACTACTTGATTGATATGGAGATATTGTTTATAAGAAAATGTAAAAAGTAAATGTCAATCATAACAGTTGCATAAAACAGTCAAGTTAGACAAACAAATGAAAATATGTAACTGCTTTTCTGGTGGTTATATGTTAAAATAAGGAAAAAGGTTTTTTTGTTTCGTTAGATATCGTCGTCGTTATTCGAACGATGATTATTGTTTCTAGAACCGCATAAGAGAGAGAGAGAGAGGGAGGGAGGGAGGGAGAGGGAGAGAGACTCTTATGAGAAACATAAGATAAGCTGGCAACAGTCGCTACAGTCAGATTTATTCTCTTTCTCTTTCGCTCTTTGTGTTTCTCTTTTCTTTTTTTTTCCTGAAAAAAAAGAAACATTATTTATTATTTCATCTTTTTTTTGTATGTTACAAATGCTTTTAGAATATATTATATTGATAATATGATAAGCGCGATCAGGTGAAAAAACGTTGTTTATTTACACCTTCGACATCGTATGGCCTCGTCCATTTGGTTTCCTTTAATTTTTACCTATAACCCAAATTCAATACGACAAATCAATAATAAATTCTTACAGATTATTAACGAAACGAAATCTTTCCATATCTATGTTCATCGAGTCGATGGACTGTTTTTTAACCTATAATCTTTCATGTATTAATGGTACATATACTCAATTTAATTCATCATCAATTATATTCGGAGATGCACTTCATCCAAATCTTATAGCTATTGGCGATAATTCAAATACTGAATTAACTACATCAACAATTCAACCAATTTCATCATCAATTTTTATATCTTTACAACATTGTATTATAACAGTTATTATTCTTGGTGCAATTATTTTATCAACAATAACGGGAAATATATTAGTTATTGCTGCTATTATTTTAGAAAAAAGTTTACATGCAGTTGCTTATTATCTTTTTGTATCATTAGCTGTGACCGATTTAATGATAGCTTCTATAGTAAGTCATTTATCTATTTCATTTTGTGTGAACTGTCAAAAAAAAAGATTGGTCATAAACAACAGAGAAAAAAAGAAGGAAGTCGTAGAACTTGTTTTTCGAATGCCAATTTTATTAGAGCATTGCTTAATGGATGATGTGATATGCATTTTAAAAATATGCCCACCAGTCAATTATATCTAATACAGTTTAGCTTTTCTGTCTGTCTGTCTATCTATCTGTCTGTCCGTCGAGAATTTGACAATGTGCTAATGTTGTTGATAAGTTTTTGCCGTTATATAAATAAAAGGAGAACTATAATTTTTCTTCTTGCTTTATTTAACATTCACATGTGTTGTACATATTTGTTGTTTCTCAGAAACAAAACAAAAACGATTTTTGATGGTGTACATATGCTATGATAATTTTCATTTCTAGACGATTAAGTAAAAAAGCAAAGTTAGCACTCTCATTTCTTCCTTCAATTGTCGTTAGTTTGTCGAATGATAAACAAATAAATAAACAAATACACTCGAGTCGTTTATTTCATCAGAATAAACATAGATAATTGCCCGTTATATATGATGTTTCATTTTAGACATAGATAAACGATATGACAAAGACGATCTACTCTTTGTCATATTCACAAGGTCCTTCTGTTTGTCTTTAGTTTAAACAAATCAAAAAATATCTTTTTTTAGTCGAAGAATTGATAGACAATAGTAACTAAACTAGTTAGTTGCCTATTATTATTGTATTGATTTCTACTGTTTTTGTTTTCTTGTTAATATGACTATAAAAGAGTGATGATCGAGATGGATATATAGATAGAAAGCAAAAAAACAATCTCGTTTCGGCTCGTTTCTCTCTTATTTCCGTCGTGCATGGTCGCAATTTGATTTTATTATTATTATTATTATTATTATTATTCAATGCCACGCACAATTTTCTTCGTATTGTATAAACATAGAAGAAGAAAAAACGATGATTTAGTTATCTTCTCTTTTTATTTTTGTATTTTATGCATCGATCGTTGTCAAACAATAAAATAAAAAGGAAACAAAAATATTATAGATACATTTTTGTTAACGAATATAGTTACCTTAATTAAGCGCTTATATTATTTGCATAGACAAGTAATAAAATGAAAAAAAAAGGGAAACATTAGCATACGAGATGAGGCATGTTAGCCGTTTGATTAAACATGTCGATCAACAATAACAGTAAAGAAAAGTTAGTCAGTCGAATTATCTGCTTGTCATTCAATATTAGCATCTTTCTTTCTTTTTTTCTTTTTTTATGAATGATTATCCTTGAGATTCCTATACAATAGAGAAAAATCTTCTATTTCTATATTAGATATATGTATACTTCATTCACGAACTCATGCATATGCGCATCAATTTTTGTCAGTCAAGTGGATATATCATTAAAAAAAATATATATATATTTATATATTTTTGAGATAAATTTTCATTCAAGCACGAAGATAAGAGCTATATTGATTGCTGTGCTGAATGTTTATAACAATGTCTATCAACAAAAAATATCAAGTTGCTTAATTTCTTGTCAAGTGTTCTTGATGTGCATACAAACATAAGTTAAAAGGAAATGATAATAGAATGGATAGCAGATGGCTTTAATAGGTATTTGTCATAATAAAAAATGAAGAAATAAATAATCATTTTTGTTTGATATCTATAATTAGAAAGAAAATAAGTTGTTGATTGAGTTAAAAATATCTATTGATTATTTATATTTAGGTTATGCCAATTGCTGTTCTGAAAGAAGTGACACGTCACTGGGTGCTTGGTACTGTTATTTGCGATATCTGGGTTGCCATTGATTTATTATGTTGTACGGCTTCAATTTTACATCTTCTTGCTATTGCACTTGATCGTTATTGGGCTATTACTAATTGTAAGTGACTGTTATTGTCACTAATTAAAATGGATAAATGTATTTTGCCTAAATTGTTTTTTATTATACAATTAAGGCAAAATGATAAATCTTATGATCTATGAAAAAATCTTTATTACAAAAAATACTTGCTTTTCATATTAGTTGAATATTTTTTGACGCAAATATTGTTAACATTTGACATATTGTCAGAATCGATCATTTATTTAAAAATTTGAGATTCAAAAATATTTCTATTGAGAAAATTTCCCAAAAAATGAAGCTATTGGATAAATTATTCAAATGAATTCTGAGATCATTCTTTTCCCTTGTATGTATCGATGGTTAACACATTCGATATGTTCCTAAGGTAATCTTGATGATGATATAATACTAATCGAGATCTGTCTAACTTTTACTCTTAAATATGATTCTCTGAAGTCTGACCCGATCGCAATCCTCTAGAGTTTCTAAAGACAATTAAGCTCTTAACCTTGAAAAATATTTCAAAGAATAGAATTCATAGTGTTTTATTTTAATTTTATTACCGAATAATGTCTATTGATCATAATAGCTTCTGATAGTTTCCGGTAATTTTTAATCAAATTCAGTCATTATTTATATTATTAATGTGTTAGATGCAGTTTATTCCTTTGGGATTAAAACATCAAAAAAAAAACAAAATTATGAAATACTCAAAACACATAGAATGTTTGTAAGATCTTTCTTTCTATTAATTGTTCTTGATCATAAACATCCGTTGTAGACAGTAATGTTTTATGAAATAGATCGAATTTTCTTTATTTTAAGATACAAATTAAGTAGTTAATTTGATCTTGTAATCTTGGTCGATAAGCTTCTTAGATGTAAACATAAAAATTTTATTTGTTGAATAAATTAAAATTGATTTTTTTTTATTATTTTAATTTAATAGTGGATTATGCAACAAAACGAACACCTCTTCGAGTTCTTATTTTAATTTGTGTTGTATGGGTAACTGCTATACTTATTTCAAGTTGTCATTTATTGCCTATATTTCGTGACAAACGTCGTCGTCCAGTAGATCAATGTCATGTAACAGGCAATGTACTTTATACAATATTTTCAACTGTTGGAGCTTTTCATATTCCACTTATTGGTATGTGTATAATCTATTGGAAAATTTTTCAAGCAGCAAAATTTCGTATACGTCGAAAAGGATTTAATACAAATCAACCAACATCACCAACATTACTTCATCAAAAACATGCAACAATATCAGCATCACCTACATTAACATTGAGTAACAATACAGATTTAAGAAAATCTGCTTTGAATCGTATAAAATTTCTTAAAAAAAATCATTATATAAATCATCATGCACAAGATATTGAACCTGATAAGCAATCTACATGTTCATTACCAGCAAATCTTAATACTGATTATCAATTGAAACCGATTAAAAAATCAAATACACCTTTATTAAAAAAACAACTTAAAAAAAAATGTGATGTTGAACTTCAACAACAACAACAAACAAATAATTCTCGATCAACAACAGGACATTTAAAAACAACATCATTATCATTGCATAATGATTTGCCTATACAAGTTCACACAATTAAAAATCCATTGGCAACATCAAATCTATCATCATCAACATCTTCGCGTATTCATGATGCACATATAGTTGTAACTGATACAAGTAATGCACCTGTTACAAAATCTTCTGCAGCAATGTTACGAAAAAAAATCGATCTTAAACGTGAACGTAAAGCAACAAAAGTTCTTGGTGTTGTTATGGGTTGTTTTATATTATGTTGGTTACCTTTTTTTATTGAAGAAACAATATGTGGAATATTTCGTTTAACAATACATGAAAAAATCGTTAGTGTTTTAACATGGTTAGGTTATTTTAATAGTCTTTTAAACCCTGTGATTTATACAATATTTGCACCTGATTTTCGACAAGCATTCGGAAAAATTCTATGCGGAAGATATCGTAAACGACGATGATTGAAAAAGAAATAATTCAGCTTTCAATACAAAAAAATATATATTATACATATTGTTTTCTTTTTTCTTTTGGAATGGTATACCGGTTGTTAAAATAATTTCTTTTTGTCTTTTTTTTTCAGTTTTTTTTGCGGATTCGGATTTTTGTTTTCAATCGAATAAATAATATTTTTATTCAATATAAAGTTACGAAACTATGATTCAATTTATTTGAGTACATTGAGTTTCTTATATCAATAGAATCAGGCAATAAGTTCCCACTGGTATATTAGTATTGATTTTATACTAAAATTAGACAAGGGAAATCTCAAGAATCCATAGTTTGTAATTAAAATAGTTCATAGTTTTCTCTCGATAATATGAAGCCTATATATGAGTGCTAAGCGATACACATGGTTTACAGAAGTCAAAAGAAAAGCAAAGTATTTGTGAGTGTCTTATATATAAACATTATATACCAATAATTAAAGATAAAAGTTTGGTATTATTCATTTAATATAGAAAAACATTCTGGAATTAGTTAGTAATAGGGTAATAAGTTGAAATGAATGGAAGTGTTTTTATGTGACTCGCATGACCTAAAATCCGCTGTGTATCTCTTGTAACATATTAATATTTCAAATAAATTCGATAAAATAATTCAAAAGATTAATCGATTAAGAAAAAATTGGCGATAATCAAATCAAATCCATCCATCAAAATATATCATCATCATAATAAATATATATGTTACTCATTATGCAGTAGAACGATGCTTTAATATTAATTTTTTTACTGACAAAATATCAAGTATATTTTTTATTTAAGACAGAAAATCAGAGTTTCTCATTTTGATCTATAACTAAAAACTATATTAATTTGTTTCGCTTTCAAAAGAGATATTCTAACATATGGTATTTATTAATAAGAACGATTAGATACAAAACCTATTTTTATGCAGAGCAACAAAAATAATATAAACAACATTTCATCATATCAATTCCTATGTATATGAGACTTGTCTTATTGCTATCAACAACAAAATGATTGAAATACAATACAGATGGTATATTTGCAAAAAAAATGTTTGATTTTCTCATTTTCTTGGAACGTACAAGACTATAAACTTTGACTGTATCCGTCAAAATCCCTATTTACCTTTTGAGAATCGGATTATTTTTGAAATAATTCATCTACAGTATTTGTCTGAGACGTTCTGAAAATCCACAATAGTATAAGACAGATTTTTCACATTCAAGGATTTCAAAATATGTCAAAACGAGTAACGCATATATGCGTCACCGATCCTCAACGGATTAAACTTTTTCTTAAAGATTACATTCATCCTCATTGCTTCCTTGAAATAAGATAACTAAAAAGTTTCTCTCAAATTAAATATAAGTAAAAAGAACAACACAGTTTTTTGTCCTCAAGATTATTTTTTAATGAATCTAAAAAATGAATGAAACCAAATGAATAATAATGATAGAAAAAAGAGAAAAAGATAAGACTTTATCTCTTAATCTTTAATCTTCATTTCATTTCACATTCATACAAACAACATAATGACATCTGTTATGGGCAATACATTATTCATTCTTTTATTAATATTTACAATAACAAATTCAATTTATTCTTATCGTTTAACTGAAGAAGAAGATGCCGAACATCAATTGATTAATAATGATGAGTTTAATAGACGAAGTGTTCTTTGGCCAAAAATTTGTTTTCCTTCGTTAAGAAAAAAAGATGCACAACAAAATATGAATGATCAAAATCAACAATATGGATATAGTAAACATCTGGCAGTTCGAATGGCACGAAAATGTTATCCATTTGATAAATAACAAAATTAATTTTGAACTATGAAATGAAAAATATTTAAAAAAAAAAAAGAAATTTTCATGCATGTAATTCATGTTCTTTCATAATTAAATATATAAACAATTTATGTGCAACTTTAAAATCTTTTTTCTTTCATTCAAATTCTAAATAATAGTTTCAATATTGAAGAGAAAAAATATATTTTATCTAGAAGATTTTAAGTATAATTGTAACATTGTGGGGTGATTTATAACATCACATTTTACTGTATGATGAAAGAAGAAGAATTTCGAAAGGTTTCTCAAACTCTTTACTGGTTTTACAATATCTATCTGAGAATTATATTGGTTTCTTATTTTCTATGAAGTTATAGGATATATTACAATTCAATAATTAGTCAGAAGCATTAGAATGTATATGTACGAATTGTTACTTAGTTCTTGTTTGATAATTGTTTCTAAAATGTTTAAATAAATTACTGAACAGTTTTTGAAGAAAACAATATATTTGTATGAATTATAGGGTGATCGAAACGTTCTCGAAAGGACATATCATTAATTTTTTTATATCATATTCTCGATAGCCTTTATTATCTCTACTCAATTTTTATAGCTATTGTTCAATTAATATATGCTGAATACATCTGAACAACTAATAATATGTAAGCCTAGTCTAAGGTGAGTGCAATCAATGAAGTTTCATTTTATTTCTCTCATTCAAATGTTGTTGAAAGAAATCAGAGCGGACACTGATCGAATCATAGCATCGCCATAACTTTTTCAGTTATAAATCTAAACATATCGCTAGGATTACTATCCATTATAGAAGCCATTAGAAAAGGTGAAACAATAGTTTTCATCTGATATCGCAATAGTACATTCCAGTGTAATAGCCATTGATGATCTCATTTGAAATTAATTCATCACTTGGACATGTTTTCAAATTTGATACGTATTGTTTTCTTTGAATATATATCGCATAGAAAGTTTGGTAGAATGTCGTTTCCATAAATAGATATAATGTAGTTTCGGAAACTTTTATAATAAATTATTAAAGAGATAAATCAAAAGAGATTTTTCTTATGCTTCAAACGCAACGAAAAATAGACATTCCTGATTAATTGATATGCGTTTTTGTGTATTAGTATAATCAATTATTGCTATTAATTATTCATTATAGTTACTTTTATAAACATTTTTGATTGATAGAAAAGTTGTCTATATTAGATATAATGCATTTGCTAATATAATCTATTTTAGTTAGCTAAAAGACGTAAGTTGAAAAAATATATTATATGTCATAAAAGAAAAAAGAAGAATTACAAACAACTGTTACTACTATTAGATGATGTCATGATAAAAAAATCTATTGTTCATTTAATAGATATTAGTCTGGTAGGTTTTTATTTGAAAATAAAAATAATAATCTTGTGATTCTTTGTGTATTCAAAATTTTGACTATTAATTTAAGTTAAATGTAACTTCTATGAAGTAGAAGAGAACTTAATACGGGATTGAATTCAATATATCTTGACATATATAGAGTTAATTTTTTGTTATTCAACTGATTGACAGTATTGAAAGGACAAGGATAAATGTTAATTCAATAGATAAAATAGTTTTGATAGTATATCAACATACGTTTATCTGTAAAGTCAATGATTGTTGTTACTAAAGGAAATCAATTATGAGTAGATTAAATGTTATTTAAAGTTATCGCATCTTGAACTACTTATCTATACTTTTAGTAACTAATGACGTTTGATGGAAATAGATTTTAACCTTTTAACAGTCAGACTATGTTTGATCAATAAATAAATAGATTCATGTATATGTAAAATAAAAGAGACATATAGAATATAAAGACTAACTGATTCATCATGCAAGGTATAAAGGATCGATAAAAAAAATTTCACAGTATGATGTGAACAATTCATGTCTCCTTCTTCTTCTTTTTCAATTCGAAAATATGTGCTAGACGAAGGTTAAGTGACTTTTATGAATCGAATTGGTATTTTTTTGTTTTGTTTTGTTTCAGATGTAACTAATGAGGTTTTGTTAACTATGGATCATAGTATGAATTTGTTAGGTTCGAATGACTGTTTTCTCTTGTTCGTTATTTTTCTTTACTAATTTGATCAAAATCAAGAATAAAGAGAGAAACGTTAAAAGTGCATACATATATATATATATATATATATGTACATACTCTAATGTTCATTCATTCACATCATCATATGTCTCGCGGCTAGATAGAAAGTGATGTTGGACGCTATAAAGAAGAAGAATTTATCGTTCTCTCTCTCTCTCGTCTGTCGATAGATGATAGTTCGAAATTGATTGTTCATTCGTTCTTCTACCTACAAATTGCGCCATATATTAACGATTAGACTACATTGGAACGATTTCATTGTAGATGTTGTAAAATTGATCAATCGAGACAGCAGACTTTAACAATGATTGTACGCAAGTAGCACGGAAAAATAGATAACTTTAAGAAGAAAAGAAGGAACGCATCTACTTAGCGGATACTTTTGAACTAAATTGTCGATAGTTTTAATGCTTTATTATTGTTAATCAATAGATCAATAAATAGATGTGAGTAATGATAGCTACAGCATACTACTTTTTATTTTTATCTCTTATCTTATTTACAAAACATACACATACATTTATCTAGTTAAGATTACATGTCTGTACAGGAAATAGACCGTATGTATTTATGTGCTTTTTTTCCCCTCTGTCATAATCATATAATGGTCAGTCAGATTTACATTACTTCTTTTCTATAATATTTTATTTTCTATTTTATACATACACAATTGATGACATTATTGTCCGAGAGTTAAATCCTTTTCTCTCTCTCTCTCTCGTTATTCTTCTCCTCACATGATATGTTGAATTACTACATGTGAACTATGCCAAAAGAAAAAGAGTAACCTTTAAGGCGATTATTATAATGTTCTTCATTCATATTGATGAAATTTTCATACTAAAGTCGGTAAATATATAGATTGTTAATTATTTTACATATATATAGATATATTTTAGTTTTATTTTTAATCCTTTTACTTTTGTCGGACAATAAAAAAATACTTCAATCGATTTTAATGTAAAAATTTTCATGAGGTATTTTATTTTAAACGACTTGATACATCATTTTAACGAACTCGCTCCTTTTTTAATGGTCATAAGATGTAATAGCGCTATATATTGTCGCCTTCTTTCAAACCTAATGATGAAATACGAAAGCATATGATGATGACCTGATTGCGTTATATGATTTATTGAACCACGTTTTCTTCTTTTCGCTATTTTGACACTTTTGATAGGAGACATTTACAAGAGTCATCTATATTTGATTCACAACTTATTCTGTCTGGTAGAATTTAAGTATGTATTTATTTGTCTAACAATTATCGTTTTTGTTGCATTATTTGAAATGGTATCACTCGTTGATACAATAAGACAAAATACTTGACACGACACTTCATAGTAGTGTTTATAGATGCACAACAACTTATAAAGGTCATAGTGAGATTTTTATCTTGTGTCGTATTAATGTCTTTTTTATGTTTTTGAACAGCGGTCAGTTTCATCCGTTCACTTGTGTTAATCATAACCTTGAAAAAAAAAGAGGAATAAGGAAGGAAATAGCTCATCGAACGAAATCCCAATGATTGCTACCGCTATGATGACTGATGGTCTGTTCTTTTCTCTCCGGCTATATACTTGATTGCTTTTTTGTCATGGGAATTAAGAAGTCGTCACATCTGCTTACTTGACAAATGATGATGATGGGAAAAAACTATCTTTTTTTTTTTCTTTTTGACATATCGATGATCCACAATTTTATGTGAATATCATTTCACTATTTCATATACACTTTTTTTTCATCATATTATAAATCTATATATCAATATTCCTAAAATTGTTGACATTCATAACCAGATGTATTATGATTTATATTATCTTTATAGATGAAATTCTATTGATGTATGTGTGTGTATAGAAATTTGTCATGACATACTAGATAGGAACAATAAAAAATTTAATCCTTGATTAATTAGTTTTAACAGGCGTATTATCATATAGAAGAGAGACCTTGACACAATAATCTTTTTATTCTATGAAATGTGTGAATATCTAATTAAGTATAATTTAAAATATGATCTTTGTCTGTCATCATTGGCGTGAAAGTGAAATGGAGAATTAATCGTGTTAGTTATCATCAAAAGTGATTTCTACTCGTTCTTTCTCTTTTATATACCAAATAAAGGACGACGGAGCTAATTGTACAAAGAAAAATATACTCTATGCTGGAAGATATACACAGCAGTTGTTAATTATCGGTATTTACTTTTATATTGTCTTTTGTTTTGTTTTAGATTACAGAAATCAAGAAGGATGATTCTTGACATTAACAGTTGAATATACACATACATTTACATTTATTTATATATATATATATACACATACACTATATTAAGAGATGAATAATCATAATTCAACTCTTCATCCTGTATTATCACAAAAATCATCTAGGTATGTATATGTATTTAGTTGTCTTTGATTTTCGAATGAATAGCGATTTTGTTTTTTCAAATTTCTCATCTATTATATCTTTATACATAACTACAAAAGACAATGTTCAGTGAATAAAAAAAAGAAAATTAAACATAGATATTGAATGATAAAACTTTGTGTGAATAGAAGACTTTTTATGATTATGATGATGATGATGATGAATTGTACAGAATATATTTTTATGTAAGCACTTTCATGACGTTAATGTGTTATAGGCCAGATACTACATAAAATAAGACGAGTGGGAGAAAAAGAAAAAGAAAGCATTTGAAAACAAATACGAATGAGAACATTATGTGACCATAGTACAGTATATAGAGTGTCAAGATTTCAGGGTATGTTGATGTTTACATGACAAATAAGGAGAAGAAGATAAAGTAGTATTGCAGCTAAAAAATAGATATAGAATAAAATGAAGCACGATTTATCTATAAAATAGAATGAGAGAGAGAGAGAGACAGGAATGATAAAATACGAAAGCAGACAGTGTATAGATAAGTTATACAATTAATATCCCTCGAGTAAGTTTTCTTCAAAAAATAATATCTTCTTTGATATTAATCGATAAAGATCATATAAATTTGTTATACAAATTTGAGATTAAATTGATATGAATCTTTATTAAACGGTAAGTTTTAAAATCATTGTATCAATCATGTTAGATTACATTAAAATCAAAAATTTACTTTTTTTCAAACAGTTGAAAACGAATGTATTGCGATTATACTATTCCTTTTGATTTTAAATAGAGATATTTTGTTAAATCATGCATGTCTATAGATTTTACATATGTATTATAAGTTCTTCTATTCTAAATCGATTTATAATCGAATCAAGAAAAGAAAAAATATACGCAGTACATATATCGTTGTTCTAATAACAGAGACCAGCTGCTATTTAAAGAATTAGTATGTTGTACTTCGGACTATTAGTATTACAGAAAAAAAGGAAAGATTAAATCCTTGACAAATTTGTCTCTGTTTGATAATATAATGTCTTCTATCTTTCTACAAATCGTCTAGTCAAATAGAACTCAAAATAAATTCATAATTAATGTTATACCATTTAGTTATTTTACTATAGTAATAAAGACAAGATTTATTATAATGATAAAATATTTAATAAAAACGTAGAAACTTTCATCGATTTTCTTTTTAATAAGATCATACAATCAAAAGGCAATTTCTTATGTATTATATGAATAAAATAGTTTTTATTTCATAATTGTCGTTTCGATATATACATTTACCTGCGCAATTCCTCAGCGCAAAGGTCATCAAACTACCACTTTTCATTCTTTTTTTTTGCTAAAAAAACCATTGTCATCATCTGCTCAACATCATCCGAGGGCGTTTTTTTTCTCATTAGTACAGTTCGAGATGAATATATATATATATATATGTACGTGCGTATACACAAATCAATCGTTTTTTATTTAGAAGTAATAAAAAACGGCAAGAATTTTGGAATGGCACACTTATAGATGATTACAATTTCCTTATGTCTGAAGAGCTTATTTGTCATTGTAAAGTAAGTTTGAATGATGAAAAGAAATTCTTTTTTTTCATTTTCTTTTTAATAGAGTTCTCTTGGAGAACCATTTACGTCCTTGAATGATCTTGCTGTGCATCATGTATCTTATAATGAATTTGAAAAGCAATATGTTGAATTATCTGAATGGTGTGAAAGAATTTCCACCGTAATTCAACAATCGTCATACAATGCTTTAACTTGTTATCTTCGACAGGTAAGCAACAAAAAAAAAGAATTTGAATTTAATAATTTTCTTTTTTTTCTTTTAAGAAATATTATGAAGAATTATACGAACAAGGTTTAATGCGTTTACGAATGTTTAATCAATATTCAAATAAATTAATTGAACGTTTCCCTGATATACAAGTTGTTATTGAGAAAAAGATAAAAATAATTTATCAAATATGGAATGACCTTGAAGCACGTTTTATTGGATATTTAGATGAAGATTTCGATCGAATTATTCAAGGTTAATTTAATCGATTAAATGAAAAAAAGGGAAACTATTTTTTTCTTCTCCTTATATTTATTGTAGATCTACATAATGAATTATTTTTATTTGAAGAATGGATTACTGAAATTGAAGAACAATTAGCAAAATTTCATTTTATTCGAAATGAAAAGATTTTTTACGAAGATATCCAAGAACTAATGGTATAGAAAATGTTTTTTTTATTTTCATTTATTTTCTATAGGATTTATTTAGAAATTACAAAATGAAATTAAATCAAAAAATAGTCGTGTATCATCTGTTATTGAAATATGTCATCGTTTAAAAAAAGATTATCAACAACAAAATGAACAAATTCCAATTGAGTATGCTAGTGATTTAGAAAATAGATGGCATCAAATATGGATTAATTCAGTTGAAATTCAGTGTAAACTTGAAGAAAGATTTAAATCTCCCAATGTAAGCATATCTTATTTCGTATAAGTATTAAATTCTATTTCGAAACAAATTTAATCATTTATTGATCAATGTATGACGTAAGCGCATTCTGAAAATGATAAATCAAAAGTGTAACTCGTGCCATTTAACCTTTCCGTCTGTACCGTTATTATGTATTCTACATGTCATCACCATTCACATGACATGCACGTCCGCTGTGACTGACCCAAAGGTTGCTTGTTACTCAGTATTTCAACAATACAGTCTTCTTTTGAAGATTTATTCTCTCTTAATTACTAGTCCATGTATTAGGGAGCAGACTTTCACTTATTAAAAGAATGACCCATAGATGTAGATATTTCATTTCTTTCTCTATTCAATGACATAGTATATAGTTATACATGTGCTGTTACATTTGAAGAGCCAAAGAGAGAACGCGCAACCGTTCATTTTTCTTCTTCTCATGCTGTGTTATGTCTCTTTCTCCCTCTTGTTTTTTTTTGTTCATTGCCTAATCATTTCAACACAATGTTTGTTTGACTAAATGTAAGAAACAAAACGTTTTTTTACTTACAATAATTGTCTTTTTTTTGACAAATTTTATGGTTATTGAAAGTAAGTTTTTATTCGTTATCATTCACATAAAACGAGAGATGGGCAGTATTGAAATGAAATTAAACACATATTAGAGCGTATGTTACCTGACACACATCAAACAAACCGAGGAAGAGAAAATTGAGGTTGAACTCGTCCTCTTTTTTTCTCATATGAATTATTAATTATTACTATACATTACGATCGAACAGGTCACTAATAATACATAATGAGCCTTCTGTTCCTTGTCTTTTG
This sequence comes from Adineta steineri, assembly GCA_905250115.1. NCBI lineage: Eukaryota > Metazoa > Rotifera > Eurotatoria > Adinetida > Adinetidae > Adineta > Adineta steineri. Next base: position 164,139 of record CAJNOI010000115.1, read on the forward strand.
TCTAAGAATAATTCACAAGTATCTGGCAAGTCAATTTCTTTTGTTTGAAAAAGACCGATCTGGTGCGCTTAACAAATGATTGACCTATACATTTATATATATATATATATATCAAAAAAAAAGAAAAGATGTTCATCTTACATTAAAATATGTGTGTTATGTGTGTCAGCTTGATGTTTGTCTAGTGGCATATGTTTAAATCTTTCGTTACAGACAGTTTCTTCTTCTTATTTCTTTCTCATTGAATATGAAATCGTTTCGGTAAACAGTAAAACAATCATCTTCTCATATTGTCGTGCGTGTCATCATCATAAGACATTATAGTCTCTCTCTCTTTTCTTCTTAATCGTGTGTTAATTCAATGTATGTTTATCGAAGAATAACAATAGAATTGGGAGTATATTTAGGGCAGAAAAAGAAAATTGAAGTCGCGTTAAAGTAATAGACAGAGACACCTAAATTGGATACAGGCGCAGACACAGAAAGAAAAAAAATGAAAAAATAATTTTTCAATCGTCTTTCTCATTCTGACACTTACTGTTTGCTACTATTCGAATAGAAATAGTATCATGGTCATTGACATTAATTTATATCAGCTAATTCAATAAGGATTGATAGACTTGTCGAATAACAACATATTATTCTATATGACCATGAAAGTCGTTATGTTCAAGTATGTGTTCTGTTAACATTGTAATTTATTATGCATTTTTTTGTTCCCTATCATATTTACACCCATTACAGAATCTTATATCTCCTTCTTTCTTTCTTATATCTGAATACGTCATACTAGTAGTAGTGGACGGATTTGCGCTTCAATACTATTACTTGTTCGTTGGGAAGAGAAAATGAATGGATGACTGAGTGAGTGAGTGATGATAACAGTATAGCGGCGAAGGCTGATATACGCTGTCAGCTGGATAGAAAGAAAATGGTAGAAATAGAGACATTGATTACATAAGTATATTTTTTCTTCTCAATTCATATTCTCGAATTTCCTCTTTTTCCTTCCACACTCGTTTTTGCTTAATTGAACACTGTATGATGTCCCCTTCTAGGTGAGAAAGAAAGAAGACAGTTAACAGTTACAACAATATCAGAAATATATACAAACGAAGAAAAAAAAACTTGATTAACCTTCAATCATACAATCATTTAAAATGGACCCAATTTTTTATTTTCAATTTCATTTTTATAATTTTAGCATTCAACATCACTTTCTTTAACTGACGAAGACGATATTATACCATTCAATTCAAGTGAATACGAAAAAATTTCATTAACATCTTCGAATACAAGTAGTATCGAGAATATAAATACATCTTTAAATAGTCGAAAACGTCCAAGATCACCAGATATTAATCCAAACATTTGTTCAATATCATTACAAGTAAATTCAATTATGGCCAAATCTTATCAACCATCATCAGTCAATGTCTTACCAACTCTATCACCACCAACATTTTATTATTCATTAACAAATATAAATGATTATGATGATAATATCGTACGAAAAAAACAAAAAAAGACTTCGTCAAAGTTAGATATTGGTTATGCAAGTGAAGATGATATTGATAAAAAATCAAGTTTTCTAACGAAAAAAAGTCAAAGTGACTATACAGTAAATTTAAAATCATCAACGAATATTTTATCAACTCAAGCACATTCATTACCATCATTAGAACATACACATTTAGTACCAGATTGGTGGACAAATTCAGCAACATCAGCTTATGATACATGTTCAAATCCTGATATTGATTTAAGTATTGAGAAAAAGAAAAAAACAAAAATTAAACCATCCTTACTAATGTATGATAAAAAATATACAAGAATCGAACCAAAATCACCTTTAACATCAAATTCTTATGATGCAAGTGCTGAATATACAGATCCTGAACAATCAGAAAATGATGTTGATGTTTTATCCTCATCATCACCAATTCATTATTGTCAAAATTCTGAATCTTTATTTTATAATCGTTATGCAACAACAACAACAGGTTATTCATCAGAATTTGAAACAACAACATTACCATCTGATATCGAAAATCAACAATTATCATATTTAGGTCAGAAGAAAAAATAAATCGATATTTAACATTTGTTATGTCTAAGAATAAGTTCAAATTTATTTATATATTGACTATAAAGTAAAAGTGAACGAGTTTAAACATTTACTACCCTTAAGAATAGCAATACGAAGGATTACATCACATATTCATTCTTTTTTTTTTTTGTTTTATATTCTTAGTAGGTGAAGTGAATCAGATGAATACTGATAAATCGCCTTTATCATCGGCGATTGTTTCAAACGGTATGATTTCTTTTTTTCTTTCGTTTTTCGTTCTTGATAAGTATTTGTATTTTAGAAAGTGAATCAAACAATAAAGTAACGGTCAATGATAAACTAGAAGCTTCAGAACCGTGTTGGGATGGATATCAAGTAAATTCAAAAAAATTTTGTATAAAAAATCTTCTAAATTATCTTTATATTTGTAGAATCCATTATTTTATCCATTAAATTCTCAAGATATTGATTCAGTAGAAACGACACTTAAATGGGATGATCAATTTTTTGAAATGGATCAATCATACAATTCAACAACAGATGATGAAATACATATTCATGATAATTTTGGTCATCTACGAGTAAGTATTTTATAGAAACCTTAGAATATTTTTCTAGAAATCAGTTATATTATCATTGAGATGCTTATAAAAATATGTCTATATAAACAGATTTTATTTTGGCTACAATCAATAAATATCAAATCTTGAAAAAAAATAATGAGAAGCCATTTGAAAATATATATATATATATATTGGTTCGTTCTAGATCATGCCTATATGAATATTTTATAGGTGTAGGCTGCCGAATGATAGAGTTCAAATGTTCGCATTCTTTTCCTAATTTGTGTCTTATTGAGCAGAACAGTTAACCAGACACATTTTTCATTCTGACAAGGGATGCACACTAATGAAGATAATTTCCTTTCCTTTTTTTCTTCACTTCGATGGAAAGAAAAGGGCACAGGAACTACGATGAACTTTCTATATCTCTTTTTATTCTATTTCCTTATTAAAGCAAAGAAAAGCTTATACATTAAGTACTATTTGTAATTATAGTCAATATATAAAATAGATAGTGACAAAAAAAGAAATATTGATAAATATAATTTCTTAAAATTATTTATTTAGTTTCTCTTCCTCATGTAAAAAAATGCAAATTACATGCAATTAGACATACCATTCTACACGGTCCATTAAATTCACACCATTTAAATCGATAACTCCGTTGTTTTTTTTTATTAAGCACCATTAGTGAGATATGTATTGTATACAAAACTATCTTTTTTTATAATGATGAGGATTATTCATTACTTTCGGTAAACGAACACTAAGAATTTTCATTTAACCTTTTGTTTTGTTAAATATACCTTTGGGGCTGATTATAGAAATATATCTTCTGATCCCTAAATTATTTTTTCATTAATTAAACTATATAGTATAATCATTCACACCCTCCGGTAAATGTATATTTCATTGTTCATTCGATTTTAGAATAACAATGGTTCATCATCATCATTATCAATTGCAAGGTTATCAAATAAACAACAATTTGATTCAGATTCAGATCTTGATGATTTTAATTATGTTATAAATGAAACTGAACGACAATTAAACAAAGCACGACAAAGTTTCGAAAAGAAAAAACGTCGACAACAATTAACATTACAATCAAATGATCGTAATCAACGAAAATTTGTAATAGAATATTGAAATTGTAGTTTCTTTTTTCTTGTTCATTAGTTCCTTTTTTTTTTATTTTATCAAGGATGAAATACGTCGTACTTGTGAAACAAATATTCAATGTTTACAACAAATTTTAACAAATCTTCATCGTTCAAAAAATTCTCGTCTTAATAATATACAAGCTATTGAATTATTAGAAAGTAAGTTAAAACAATAGTCTCTTCATTTGTCTTCACCTATTATCATTTAATATATATATATATAAGTATATACATTATATTTTTTTTGTTTATTTAACTGTTCAACAATTCCACTTGACAGTATATATATACATAGTCATTTTTTTTGAATCAATTGAATTAAATATGCATATATACTTGATTACAATAGAGTACATCTATTGTAATGTAGTGAGAAGCTGTTGACCATAAAAATCGGCACGATGTTCATACTATGACTATTTAGTTGAAAATGATGATAATTGTTCGAGATTTGCCTGTCTAATGCATATGCTTGTTTTTCCAATTATTATAAACGATGTGAACTAGTACTCTATCGTACATATAAAGACACGTACAATCGCGATCTCTCCTTTTTCGTTCTTGTTTGCATGCTTCTTTTCCCTTCTCCTTTTCTTTCTTTCTCTCTTTCTTTCTTTCTTTCTTTTTTTTTCTATCATTCGATATGTAGTTAAGTGATGTCCTTCGATAAGAAGAAGAGAAACACTACAAAAGCACAACTGCTACTATATCCTCATTGTCATTAATAAAGAAAAGAGAAAACGAGAAACTTGTACACGTTATTTCTTCAGTAAAATCAGCCATACAAGTAATGTAAGTAACATGTTATATTACATCAGAAAGTTTAAATGTTAAGCTGGTTTAATTATTGATCTATTTGTGATATTTGACTCATCATCATTATCTACATAGGTGACAAGTTTCTCCCTTTCTCTCTCATACATGAATACATATATATATTTAATCTTCTATTCTCGATGCGCTCGCAAATCTCATTTCACACCATATGAAACATATCTCTTCGTGTCTCTCTATATATATATATCATGGATTGATCTGTCACTATTTTGTATATGCTAGATGAATGACCGTCACACACTTTTATATATATATATATAGCCTCTAGAGAAGTTTTGTAATAAAAACAATGAAAAGAAAAGATAATATATGTAATAAATGTAATCAATATCCTCTTATGTATTATAACTTTTCATTCTTAATTTTTTTTATATTTATAGCTTATCTATCTGAGTGGTATGCTATGCGACAACAAGTTAATGATGATCGACCATGTGCTCGACATTTATTACATATATCTCAAGAAATTATTAAATTAAGATTACATTTCGATGAACAACTATCACATATAAATACATCTTTTAATCCTTCATGGTTTGAAAATAATTCATTTGATGAATTAAAACAACGAATTTATTATGAAATTGAATTAGATAAAGAAAATCGTCAAGTAAATTAACAAAATAAAAAAAGACTTTCTTATTGATTGTTTTTTTCAAATAGAAATTAGATTCTCTTTATACTGATCTTCAACAAATTGAAGAACATTTAAAAGAATATCGTTTAATTTATCCAGATGGCCCATCATCATTTACAATCAATGAACAATTACATAGTAGTCATATAACACTTGAACAAGTTACTGCTAAGTAAAAAAAAACAATTCATCATAGGACAAAAAAAGAATTATTTTTCTTTTATTTAGAATGGATTCATATCAAATTCAATTACGTACATTATCAACAATGATCAATAATCTTATACCTATTGAATATCATATTGAACAAAAGTTAACGGCAGTCGATTATACAGTAAATTGATTCATTAATAAATCGTTTTTATTTTTATATTTTCTTTTAATCAGACTGAAGTTCATGAACTACAAGCATTAGTTGATAATTATGCACGAATGATTCCAATGAATGAATTCTATGAAATAGTTAAACATCATTGTGATTATAAATTAGATATATATAGAAAAATGTTGAATGATTTAATACGTAAACAAGAAAAACATGTATCATTTGATGGTTCAATTAATTTTAATAATAATAATTCAACAAATATTAATTCATGTACATCATCAACATCATCATCATCATCAGCTTCATCAACACCACAAGAACAATATACAAATGAAAATAATATACGAAATAAAAAAACAATATTAAATAAATATAGACAAAAAGAAACTCGAGATATACAACGTAAGTTTGAATATTAAGCACGTAAAGCCATTTTCGTTTTTCTTTCTCTATTTCGTTATCAAACAATTAGAGTCATCTATCTATCTGTCACGTAGTCCGCTTTCATAGACATGACAAGGTGAAACCAATCAGTTTTTTCGTATATAGAGATAGACACAAAGAATAGTACGAAAAGATAATGAAACACTTATCACCGTTTGACACGTCATTATTGTTTTTCTTTTTTGTTTAAATATAGAAAATTATACCACAAGTGATCTATCGGAAAAACAAAGTACAACATCATCTTATATATCCGATGATTGTAAAGTTTTATATATTGAAACAGTTATTGAAGTAGCTAAACCAGTTTTTTATGAACGTACAATTGATACATTATCAACAAAAAATACTGAATATCATCATCATCACATTCCACGAACAATAACATCAAATAGAAATAAATATTTAATGGATATAACTAATAATAATCATCAAGCCGATTCAACAGATGATGATTTACCTACTCCTAAACCGGTGAATTTATCAGCATCAACAATAATACGTCGACAATTAAATAAAAATCATTTAAAACAACAAGGTGATAGTGGAATTGAATTTGATCAAACATCATCATCATCAACATTATGTAATCAACGTACAACTAAAGATCGAACACCATTATTTCCTCCAGCAAATACAGATTTAGATGAATTATCTCAATCATCACTTCTTCATCATATCAAAAAACAAAGTACATTAGAAAATGAACAACTTCTAAGAAATAATCATCATTTATCAACAAGTTCAATTCATTTAAATCAATCGAATACATGTTGGGATCGTTTAAAACAAACATGGTTTCGTTCGATATTAACTGGTCTTTTAATTTTAATGATTCTATTTTTTATTTATCTATCTGGACTTGATACATGTTCACGATCAACAATTATTCAAACAGTTTGTCAAAAAATCATATCTATTGAAAGTGAAGGAATACCGACTATTTAAAAAATATCCGTTTTTTTCCATTATGTTTTTATCATACATTTATTTAGTACTATTCTTCTTTTCTTTGTTTGCATTGCAATTATGTTGTTTGTATGCCATCTTTTGTACAGCATGTTTCTTTTTTTGACAAAATGTTTCCATGTATTTTTTCTTTTGTTTTTATTATGTGTCTTTAGACACAGAAAAAATGAGATTGTTTGTTTTTTCAAAGAATATATATATATATAGACGATAAGGTCATAAAAAAATAAAGATCTGTTTGTTTTTTAGGTTAAAATGTTTTTTTATTTATTTAAATAAGCATTATGTAGAGAGAAAAAAAAATCTATTTTTATGTTTGAAAGGATCAAAGCACGAGATTAAGTAAAGTGTGTTTTTTTCTAGTAAAAAAAACGATGATTGTGCATATTCGTCTAAAATATTCATCAGTATAGATTTCATGATGAATATATATATATAGTTACCTATCTGTTAATGTTGATTATTGAAAAGGTCAGGGAACGATTTAAATAGTTTCTGTAATATATATAATAGTTGTTTTTAGACCTTCTACACAGCTGTTACCGATTATTTTTCTATGCATGAATTAAATGCATCTACTTGTTTTTTGTGTGAATGACAATGATTTGTTCTGATATATTCAATGATGCTTGTACTTGAGTATGCATCAGCGAATTTTAACGATTAAGAACAAGAGGAAAAAGGAAGTATAGTAACTGAATTTCTAAGAGTGTTAGTATTAGCCGTAAATAATGAACTATTTATGATTATGATAAATCGATAAGTAAAATATTAAGATAATACATAAAAAAAACAATAGATAAATAAATTATGGACAAAAGATCGACGAGACTGATTCGCCTGTGTGCGTATATACCTCTTTAGTTGTTTTTTTGCAATGCGAATAGCTTACACAAGCATTAATTTACTTTCTTTGATGTTATTCCATTATGCCTCAAACCAGGAGGTAACGCAGCACGTACTTTGTACATGTTTATTCAACGTAATATAACATTTACAATAGCGTACGATAGGGCATTTTTGTCTTTGTTATAGATATCTTAATTGATCAATCTCTACTTATTGATATCGTTAGACATGATGAATGTTAAAGAAAAACTAATCTAATAAAATTTTGAAGTTTATAAAAAGTTTTTATTGAATAGACAATTACAAAATTTTGATTTTTTTTTCGTAAAAAGAAAAAAAATACAATCTTTTTATATTAGTAATAATTTAATTCATATTCTTTCCAAACAGGATCTTCTCGTTGTGCTGTTAGCCAATGTGTTGATGGTGTAATTTCTTGTTGTTTTGTTGACATTAAATATCGTGCTCGTTTTTCAATTTCACGTAGATTTCTATATAATTCAAAATCCGTAAACCAATCATCAAAGAGAACAAGCTATAAGATAGAATATCAGTAAAATAATTACGATTATTTTTTTCACTTACACTTGGTTTAGCACGTATTTTTTGATTTCCATTTGGTTTAGGACGTGACTCTATTTGCATAACTAATAATTTATCCGTTAATAGATCCTTTGCTAAATCGGATACATATGCCCATCGTGCATCAGAGAAAAGTCTATTTTTATCATCGACAATTTCTTTAATATGAGCATAATATTGTTCATCAAATGGTAATGAACCAGATAAAGCAGCATATAGAACAACTCCAGCACTCCATACATCAGCTAATCGATTATAACCGTTCATACTATTGTAAATTTCAGGAGCATTATAAACTTTCTATAATATAAAAATCAAAATAAATAATAGACATTGTTTTATTTATCTTACCGTTCCTACACGAGTCTTACGAAATGAATGTTCACCAATAATTCTCGAATAACCAAAATCGGCTAACTTAACTAGAGGAAAATCTTGATTGTAATCAATTCCATTTTGTAAAGGTTTATTAGCAGCAGGTACTGGTTTAAGAAGTGACAAGAGAATATTTTCACATTTAACATCCAAATGACCACAATCTTTATCGTGAAGATATTTCAAAGCAACAATTACTTGAAATATAATCATTTTACTTGTTGTCTCATCTAAATAATGATCTTTAGATTCCATTATGTATTTACATAAATCGGTCTCCAAACGTTCAGTAACTACATAAACAGCATCATCACGTTCATAATAAGCTTCTAATTTGAGAATATTGATCTAAAAGAAAAGGAGTACATCAGAAACTTATATTAAAAATTCTTTTAAGAGATGACACAAACTTACATGACTGAATTTAGAAAGATAAACAATTTCTTCATTAATTCGTTGAATATCTTCACAACTACCATTTTTTTCTATAACTTTAATAGCTACTGGTTGTTTCGTTGATTTTCTATAAGCACCTAAGACGCGTCCGAATGCACCTAAAACATTGATAAAATAATGGAAAAATCTGTTTCTCATTTTAATTTACCTTCACCAATTTTTTCACCAGTAAATGCATATCGCTCATGTAAGTCTTCTTTTTCAGCATCATTTGCACCTGGTATTTCTTTCCGAATACTTCCTTTTTCAATTAATGGCCGTCGAATACCTGTTTCTTGTGGGAATATACCCTCTACTGGTGGTGAAATAGATGGTGGCACTGATGGTGTAGCGTTAATCAATGTTTCACGTTGATCCCGAATTGATGAATAGAATTGAGCTGTTTCCATTTGTAATGCATCAGAATCTGTTCGTTTTCCTACGCTAATAATAATTTTATTTCGTAGATGAATTTCAAAAACATTGTCTTTGCCAAGCATAGAATGAGTTAAAACGAGATCTTCTATATCAGTTAATGAAAATATTGTTTCAGTTTCACTTGATGGAAGTAATTGAGTTTGTGCAACATTTTTAGATGATAAATTTGTTGATATACTTAATGTATTTGTTGTAAGACGAAAAAGATATCGTCCATGAAAGTGAGCATTACGAATACATGCAGGAAAAATACCTTTATCAATGATTGTGATAGGTGTAATGTTTGGTGAAGTTTTGCCTGGTATAGGCAATCGTGTATTATTAACAGTTAGGTCAGGTCTTACTAGATTTATCATTGAACCTGATAGTGATGACGACGATGATGATGACGATGATGAATCAGCAGCAAATGGATTAATAAATGCAATATATGATGAGGATGCATGCTTAGCATTACTTTCAACTGGACAATCATCAATAAGATATGGTGCACAATCTTTATGATATGTTTGACGACATTTACTACAACGAACACCTTGTTTATATACACCAGCAATAAAACGTGTACATTTTGAACAATTTGTTGGTACACGTAATTGAGATTCACGTAGCGCGTGATGATTTTCACTGACTTCGACAGGTACAAGTATTATTTCGATTAAAGAATTATGTTCAATATCTGATGATCGAAGAATAGGTACCATTCCAAAATCTGTCGCTACAATCCGATATAAATGAATTATATAACGACCAGCAGGCTTTCCATTTTTAGGTATACCGAGAAGTTGATACATCCAGTTCTCTGCATCGTAATAAAGTCGTTCAATAAGTGAATAACATTGATGATTTGGAGGATATATCACTGGAATTTGATGTAAACCATATTTTAATCGAACTGCAATCTTATCAGCACGGAGACTGTCCCATACACCAAGTGGTTGTGAATAAACGTTTGAAGCCGAACACATGTAATAATCAATCAATAATTTTTGTTTGATCTATTTAAAAATAAAATATTAAAAAAAACAAATTAATTCTAAGAAAATTGAAAACTCTTTTAAAACGAATTGGTTGTTAAGAATTTATTTAATACCTTATTCTTTTTTTTTTCTCTTTACCACGTTATCGATATCAAATGTATAGTAATACTGAAATGTCTAGTCATATATATACATACATCCAGTCGGGTAAATTATTTACAACATGTAAATCACTCATGTTACTATGGGCATTATATTGAAAACCGTAGGTTTCTTTTTATGTGAAGAAACGAAAAAAAATAAGCGTGATAGGTGGAAAAGCCATCAAAACAAAAATGAATATAAAAAATCAGTACTGTTTATTGACAAGAAGCATGCAGAAAAACAAGGTACCTTTTTTTTCTTTCCTTTCCAACTACCCTGTAAAGGTATGATTTTAAGACACATTCTGAAGTCATATTATTGCTCTTCCTTGCTTGATGACGACAGTCAACTATGCACTTGTGATTTAGTATACTTTACGATGAAAATCACACATTTTTGTTGAAATCAGAAAAGGAATTCCCATGACACATATCAATGACTTTTTTAAATCTATATTCAAGTCTCGATTAATCTTTATTGAAGTTAAAAATAATCGTTAATGAAGGTTTTTTCCGAATAAGTAATCATGTTTTATACACGTATGTTTCGAATAGATGAAAAGTTTTTTTATCAAAAAGTTATAGATGCTTTGATTTGAGCTTTAACTTCTAATGTTAAATGAAGTAATTGATAGAATTATGAATAAGAAAATTGATCCTTCAATAATTCTTCGTAAAAACATGCAGCGTTATAATATATGTTTTGCTTACCATCATTCTATTAGATATGTTTCAGGGTTTGAATATAATCAAAGTTTCTCTAATATCTGTAAGTTAAAGCATTAGTAATTCAGATTTTTATAAAATCGACCTACATACTCCATTAACACTCTTTTTATTTCTAAGAAATCATTTATTAAAACAAGTTTAGATCAAGCCAACTTTTGGAATTCTTAATGGAGCAGAAAAATTACAGTACGTTTTGGGTTGTCATGGAAAATTTAATAAAAGGCATTCTAATATTCTTTTGATATTTTGGTAGCCAATATATCCACAAATATTTATGCTAAATTCATTCTTATTCAGAATAGCATTGAACTAAATCACCGACAAGTGTTTTTTGCTAACTATTTACTTCTAGCTCTGCAAATATTATGTGAACTTATTTCAGAAAAAAAGCGGGGATATACCACCCTATAGGTTCTAGGAAAGGAGACTACGTATCCTCCCTCCCACTTTTTTCCTTGTAGCATATCCTTTAAATGAAGTAATTAAAACCAATTTGGTTCGAAACATTCTCTTCAAATTCAAAGCAATACTTTTTTTTATCCCGTACTATTTATTTAGTTTTTTCTAATGTATTATAAGACGTTAGGCTTTTTAATGTTGTACAAAATTAGTGATGCCTATATTCAACTGTGAATGTACCTAAAGTTACCATTTGATATGATAGACTTTTCTAGTTACTAGAATCAGTAAGGTTTTGGATGTTATTAGTAGCACTGTCTCAATATATACGCACATATACTTTTATGAATTCTGTTATTAAAACCGAAATGGTTTTAATTGCTAAAAAAAATCATAATCAAAAAGTTAATTTTTAAGTTTTCATTATAATTAAAATAATGTTTTCATAAGTTTTGATAAAGATATCAAGTTTAGATAAATATTCATTATGAGAAAAAACGTTTTTCTATTATTAACAATAGAAGATTATTATTTTTAAAGAAAATTGATTGAAAAACTGAATTCACATATTGTTTGACAATAGTTATAATATTAATAATACCTGTTTATTCAATAATATTTTTACACTTCATAGAACACTAAATTATTCTAATATTTCATTTGTTTTCTTTTCATATAAAAAAATTGCTACTTCTCAATGCTATTCTCGACACAGAACAAAAGATTTTGACAGGATTGTACTGAATTAAATAATAAATATTCTTCACCTTGTCAGCAAAGTACTCATTCCAGGTCAAAGATGTCATTTATTCTACCTCTTGTGTTTATTTTTATTTTCAAAAAATCTTGAACGTTTATTTAAATGAAAATATGGAATTTTCTAGCAAAATTTAAATTTAACGTAACCAAAGTCCCCTAATATTACTTTATAATAGTATGATATAAGCCTTCTCTGAGTATTTTTTATCAGTTACTTTCATTCAGTAACAAAAGTAAAAGTTTCATATAAAACAGATCTTCACTTGTGAGACTCAATACAATTATAAACTTTATCATTGTAACATATTTTTATAATCTCAATAAAAAATCATAATGGCATGATATCGCTGCTTACATGAGCACTACTCAAATACGCTTATTCTTTTGTTGATTACTTTGTTCTTAATCATTAGGAGATCATAAAATTGAAAAAATGTATGTGAATAGTGACAGAATATAATATTATTCACTCAGAAGTTGAAAATGTCATATTTGTCAACAATATAAGTATGCATACACTATTTTACAGTAAGAAATTATTCAATTGAATCAGTCCATATTGACTATTTAAACAATGTCCAAGAATTTCTTGACATATATATAGAAGATCATGGAAACATCTTCAAAAATTTTATTAATATAACTTTCATGAATCACACATTCCTTGTTATCTAAAAATTCCCATATATTCTTACTCATTAACGAGCATCTAGGATAGAGATATGGCTATTCATTACATTGTTTGGGTATTTCCTTTTTAAATATTTTCATATAAAATAAACGATAATTGTTGGTATCTACCAACATATTTCTTTTCTATTTGCTGACTGTCTGTATATATTATTGTCCTTTTTCTACATCAGATAGATGTCGTTATAGATGTTGTTTATGATTGGAGAAAACGTTATGCAATCAGTGTGTATTCTTTTCAACGTAGTATTTCTTTGGGTTGGTTTTTTCCAACTTTATATGATTCGAGAAAAAAACATTCATTTTTGCCTATAGAACGATAATAACTACTAGAAAAATCCTTTAGAAAAGATAATATCTACTAGAAAAATCCTTTGAAAACGGTAATACCTTTGTTGCTGAAAGTAGAATGAATCAGCGGAAGAATGAATCAACATGTATTCAATGAATAAATATTACGTAAAACTTGCTAATCAATTGAGAAACATTCTTATTCAAAATAAATCTGCCTTCATACTTCACTGTCTTCAACAGAAAAACACATTGACTATACAGTTTTTTAAATTAAGTACATTGTTTATTCGAAAATCTATAACAATGATCTATTCAATAGATTTCATATAGTAACGCAATATTCTACAAAAACTATTCATATTTTAAAATACTTTACTTCTGCAATAAAATATTTGAATTTTTGTTTTAGATGAATGTAAATGATTAATGGATGATAACAATAATTCTCAACAAAGTAGTCAATCGACTGTATCTCTATCTTTAAAACCTGGTTATAACATAGATGATATAGATAAAGCTAATTCAAGATTCAAATGCATATTTTGTAAACTAATTATTCGAGATCCTATTCAATTAACTGAATGTGGTCATCGATCTTGTCGAAATTGTTTTGATGAGCGAGCTAATAAAGAACCTGATGGAAATGTAACATGTCCTTGTGATGATTGTCATATAGTAACAAACAAAAGTCAAGTAAGAAATATATTTCTATTGAATTCTCAAATCAATTCATGTACATATATAATTTTATATGTAGGTCATGCCTGACAAAGCATTCAAAAAAGAACTAGATAGTATTCGAGTTGTTTGTATACATCGAAGAGATGATCAATGTACATGGACAGGACATCTTAGAGATTATCAAGTATTTCAATGAAACTTTTCTTTTATATAGATGTATATAATATATTCTTATTTTGTTTTGAAAGGCACATCTTGATGAAAATCATGTTCATTATATTTGTCCTGATTGTAATGAACGTTTTACTTCACAACCAATGCTTGATGATCATATGGCAAAATGTCCAGCAATCTTCCAATTATGTCCTCTAGGATCACTGTGTACTGACCAATTAGTAAATATTTTATTATTATTTTTTCTACAATGAATTATTTTATTATTAAAATTTAAGATTCGTAAAACTGAACTTTTAAAACATTTGTTAAGTCAAAAACATCAAGAAGTACTTATTAAATCCGTAACAGGTGAATATGTCATATCAGGAACAATGACTCACGAACAGGAAATGGAAGTGAATACAATAAAACCTGAACTTGATGATAAGACTATAGATAAATTAAATACTTTATCTAAAGATATTCAAAATTTAAATGAAATGAATATTGAATTAACAAATAAATTTAATAAATTAAATGAACATGTAAGCACAACTGCACAAGAATTGAATAATATGTATTTAACAACCAATGAAAGACTTCCTGTAAAACAAAGTTTACAATCTTTACAAGAAAAAGTACAACAAGATCTTGAACAATTACAACAAACATTTGATAATTGTCAACATATATCAACGGATGGTACATTAACATGGCGTATTAATAATGTTTCAGAAAAAATGGCTGATGCACAATCAGAAAGACAGACTAGTATATTCTCGCCTGTATTTTATTCGTCTCCGACGGGTTATAAAATGCGTGCAAGACTTTTTCTTTTTGGTGACGGTGGTGGCAGACGTTCACATATATCACTGTTTTTTTTAATTATGAAGGGAGAATATGATGCAATACTTAAATGGCCATTTCATTATAAAGTTACATTTTGTTTATTAGATCAAACAGGTAATAATCGTCATGTTATTGATTCATTCCATCCCGACGTTAAATCAAATTCATTTCAACGTCCAAAAGAAGCAGCTAATACAGCAAGTGGAATCCCAAAGTTTTTTCCCCTACCTATGTTACTACAGGATGACAATGCATATGTTCGTGAAGATACACTTTATCTTAAAATTATTATTGCACTTAATGATACACCAAAAGTCCTGTTACCATTTATGCTAACACTTAATCCAGCATTACCGAATTATGTGCAGGACAATTTAATTCATCAAGAAGAAATTAAACGACAACAACAACAAACAGCTACTGTAAATACTCCTCAACCAGTACCGATGAACACCGCAAAATAATATGTAAAATGTTTTTATTGTTTTTAAATTGTTCATGAATATGGTAAACAGAAGAGCCATACCGTTATCTGATGCAGAATATAGTCTTCTTTTCTTTGCTTTATTAATAATCATTTTGATCTGCAGTGTGTGGGCATTATTGTCTACTGAAAGGAAAAAACAAGAATAATTTTAAACAATAAACAGGCTACTACAAAATCACTTTTTATATAGATTTGTGATTATTAACCTTAGTTTTGTTATTTGTAAGATTTTTGAATATGAGTCAAAAATAATCTAGGCTGGTTGTATTGGGATAAAGTGAGCTGAGCATAATGTTCGTTTTTTTTGAATTTTCATTCATATGTTTTTTTTATCCTGACTATTATATCAAAATAAATATTTATCAAAACGAAAAAAACTATTTGTGTGAAAGTCAATTAAAAATTGAATACTCCACTTGCACTTCATTTGCTAGAAACTAAGCAAGTGTAACTGATTGGAGCCGTCGCAGTTTTTTCCTTTTGAGAAGTCTGCATTGCAATCCTGACTATAATCAATGAAATTGATGATTTGAATATACGATATTGTAAAGATGTTTTTTTTCTTCGAAATATCGTGTGAAATTTAGCCAGATGATAATTTTAAACAATAAAAATGTTATTCATTGATTATAAATAGTTCTACAAAGTTTTATATATCGAAATCTAATAGTCACTTCGTACATTTGGTCTGTTACATTCTTCATGCTTTATTATTTATTTATGTCACGTCTTGATGTAGTATCAAGAAGAGAAATGCAAGATGAAATAATAGTTTATTTCAATTAAGCAAAACAGAAGACGGATATACACACACCAAGAACGATCGGATAATATATCATATAAAAGAACATGTATATACATGGAAAAGTCCAATGACAATGTCACTACATAACAATTTATGTATAAACGAGAACAATCATTTCGATATTGGATTTATTCTGTCATTTTCAGTATAAATTGTTTTTTTCAATTCATAATTTATTATTCATCAGTTTTCTTCGTTCTTGCTCGCCTTTTTTATTATATGTAAATATTTACTATTTTTTATTTTCCCGTTACTTACACCGATGCTCGATTGTTTTGTAAATATATTTCAACATTCGCATCTTATTTTTCAGCTAATCAATTTTTTATTTATTAGCTTTTAAAATTAATGACCTTTATCGTCTAGTATCGATATTTGACCTTAAATTTTGTACTGACAGAGCGTCTGAGTATACAAGTTCTTTTTATTGAGTTAAACATTGCTAATGTCAAAGAATATTTATATCAACAATATCAAATAAAAAGATTACTCATATTTTTCTAGCCACATATATATATATATGCACACAGTTCAGGAAAACTAGCAGACAAAGTAAATTTATAATATTATGTAAATGTATACCGTCCATGACTTATGAAAATAAATATTGGTAAGTAACATAAAACATAATTTACTTTGGTTAATGGTGTGAGTACTTAAAAAGAATAGAAAATGTGGTTCTAAGAAAATGTAATCTGTATTAATGGTAGATATATATACCCTAATCGACTTATTGATCTTTAATTATCACATAAATATTTAAATAAGATTAAAATATCAATCTGATTACAATGAATAATTGAGTAAATTCTAATTATTTAGGTACTTTACGTTATAATGACCGAATAAGTATGAAGTTCTTAGATTACAGATCTTTTCTGGCTGGCCATTCAAAAAAAATGCCGTACCCTCCTACGGTGAAACTGACCAAAAAGGATTAAATATCGTTTGAAAATTTTCTTATTTCAATCTATAAAATATCATATAACCGAGATTATTTTTTTCCTTTGATTACAAATGTTCTTGGAACAATCTTCGGCAGACATGACGTCAATATTAAATCGATTTAAAATCATACAATATATAGAAAATCATGTTCATATTAATATTATTTTCTTTCAATTTACTGATACTATTTGTAAGGATATGTAGATCAGAATGAGTTTCTTTTTAAATATTCAATTAATTCTGTATCAAATTCTAAGAAAATACGTCAAACATATCCTATATTTATATACATTAATTCATAGAAACAAATCGGATTCAATTACAAAGCTCGAATAAAAACTTTCTTCTATATTTAAGATTACATCGATTGTAAGAGGATTTAGAAATAAATATAATCACTATCTCAAATATATGAACTACGTCATAATGTTATTTATATTTTTTTGAAATTTTAGCTTTAAATATTCTTTCAATATGAAGAAAAAAAAATTCTCAAGTTTGGTATATAATTTTTTTCTAGAAACGAATAAGACCTATTTCTATTTTTATGTTTATTGAAATGATGATTAGAGCTTATACAAAACTTTTATATCAAAAGATCCATGTTCTATAATTAAATCATGATAATTTTGCGCAGTACGATTCTTTCTTTTTTTTTAAAAATAGATTTTTCGCATATATTATTTAAAGTACTGTACAAATAGATTAATTTGAATATGTAAGTAGAGAGTTGGTGTAGGTAATCGAGTTTGTTTTTATTTTTATTACCAAGCAATAAATCTTATATAAAAGTCGTCTCGATTTTGTTTTATATTTATTATCAAGATAACATTATTTTTGGATCCTGTTATGTCTAAGTAGATGAAAGTATGATATAGATAATTTTTATTTCATTTATATAGGATCATAGTTAGATTGAAGATATAAACTAAAGAATCCTATTTATTATTTCGAGAAGAAAAGCAAATCACCTTGAAGAATCCTTAGTGTTCATCATAAAATGTAACTCGATAATATTAATAGCATACATTTCTTGACGATTCTGCATATGAATATATTAATGAAAAGTGTCCTTCTATTTAAGAATGTTTTTCATCACTTACTAGCTTTTATTCTTTTCCTTCTTTCTTTTTCCTATAATATGAATTCCTTCTTTTTTTTTACTGTGCATTAGTCTTCAATTATGTGTCATTCAAATGTTTCCGGTAGCGAACGACAGATGATGAAAGCATCTTATGTCTACCTTTACTCATTGATAATAATAATAATAATAAAAAAAAGAAATGATCGTCGTGTCAAAATTTTATTTAATGTTCGTGAGAATGTAAGCAGATGGAAGTTTAAATTCTTAGATTTAATCTAATCAATTTGTGATATAGTTTTTTCTTTGTGTTGAATAGAAAAAGAAAAAAAGATAAGGATAAACTGTTGAGTACGATAGATAAATAAATGTTTCTAGATTTTTTTTCAAAAACCTTTTTTTAGATTATTTGCTCAACTATCAGAGAATAAGTTTTTTCTAAGCTCTTCAGTCAATAAATATGTGCAAAAAAACGATTTAGCCATCGCGATATATGATAACCGTTATCGAATTTCAAATAAATAATCGTTTCATTTTTTTTCGATCATTTCACCAAAAATAACCTCAACAATAATACCTTTTCTTTTCTCTCTCTCTCTTTCTCTTCATTTACAAAGAAAAGGGGCCATGCCGTTATAGTATTACATTCAGTTTCTTTCCTTGTCATTTAGTTCGACATTGAAGATTGAAGAGTAACTTCTAAAAATAACGTAAGTTCTGATAAGTTTCATCTGTTATCCTACATATAAAAAGTTGTTTTACTTTTTTTTCTTTGTCTACATAACTACCTAGGTAAAGCTTAGATAAAGATAACAAAACTAGATACTAAAAAAATAATTGGGTGTCAAAATGATGTTTTTTATTGTTAGGTTAGTAAAAAAGAACATCTTTTTATAATTGTTTATTTAAGCAGTTGAAATATGACGACAATGTTCCTTTTTTGTATTATAAAAAAAATGTAGGGTTAAATCATTAAAGGGTATCCGCAAAGTACTTTTCTTTTTAAAACTAGACCAGCTGATACCAATTTTGCTTGTTTTACTTGTCTTTAGCAAACGTTTTTTTTTCTCTTTTGTGTGTCCTTGATATAAATAACGATTATCAAGAGCAATAATGTCTATATTTGATTATTTGTTATAGTACTTGCACATCAATTGCGTCATGCATATTTTACGAGTGATACTTATTAATCTTGTCTTTGCTCTATATGTTCTAATTTCAAAGCATTAGAATTCTTTTCTTATTCTTATTCTTCTTCTTCTGTTTCTTTCTGGAACACTCTTTACTTTTGCGTTCTTTTTCTTTCTTCTCCGAAATCTAATTGCTAATTTTTGTCTTTGTCAAATGTCTTTATTCTATCAATAATAATAATAAATTACATCATATTGTTCTGAACAAGTATGTTAAGTTGATAGAAGAGAACAAAGTCGAATCCAAACTACTTATTTATAAATAGATGATTTTTATTTTATTTTAATCTAATACGCCTACGTATTATTCTTCTTTTTTTCTCACTAGAAAAAGAAAAAAACTAGAAGAGAGATCATCATTATTTTTCCATTTTCGCTCGACAACATTGCTGTCGATTTGTCCACCTACGCGCACTCTTCACTTCCATTTGTTCATGAACTAATTGACACACAACGTCCTCCTCCTACTCTTCTTCTTTTTTTTTCTCTTCTTCCTTTTTTTGCGTTCAGCCGGGAAAAACTATATGAGAATCTTTCTGCGTATATCCATCAACCTACGCATATAAGATGGAAAAAAATTCTTTGTGCGAACGTTGAATGACAATTACGTTCGACAGTGACGACCAAGTTGGCGACAACTTGTTGGTCGATCCACATAAAAGCGTCATATAGAGCGGAAGAAAGACAGCGCCCAAATAGAAACACTATTTTTTTATTGATAACCTTTTTTCCCTTCTTGTTCTTCGTTTCTCTAAGTTCTTCTTTTTTTTTCTCTCTCTCTCTCTTCACGTTCCGTTATTAACAACATTATTTCAGAAAGATAATGACAGCGAACGTGTAGGCGCGTTGACGTGCTATACTAAAAACAGAACCATGCAAATAGAAGAAAGAGAAGAAATAAAGAAAGAAGAAGAAAAAAAGAAGAAGAAGGGAGATTAATCGAGCTAGTTCTCTATGTTTTTCTTTTACTCGTCTCCGTTGAACTATTATCCTAAGGCTATTTTCAGCACCTTTTCTTACTCTCTTGTAGATCAATAAACATTTTGTTTTTTCTTACACAACGAATGAGCTCTACTGACGATTCTTATTCAATGACTTGTTCATTGCCATCATCACTCGAGCAAACACCGTTATCATCACTTTCGGCAGCATCAAGTTACTCATCATTGGTTAATTGTGATGAAACAATATCAATTCAACATGATCAGCAACAACAACAACAACAACAACAGCATATAGAAAGAAAAATCAAAACAAACGATATGAAATCAGATACAAATGATAAAATGACAAATGGATATAATAATATCAATAAACGTTCACCACATTCAACATTATTACATCGTCATGTTAATAAATTATGTTCAATACTTGAACAACCAATTGAAATTCATGGTCAAGGAAGTTTTCCAGCATTAAATATTGTTCCAAAAGATTTTTTAATTGAATTACGACGAGCTTTTCATGTAAATCAAATTGATATTAAAAATATTCGTCTCAATGGAGGTATAGAAATTTTTTTTAATTACTTCAGAACATTTTTTTTTATCAAAAAAATAATTTTAGGTGCCGCATCATATGTTTTAACAAATGATAAATCATTTTCATATACAGATATTGATTTTGTATTTCGTTGTGATTTATCATCTGAAACAATATGGACACAAATAAAAACAATAGTATGTGAATGTTTATCACAACAAATTCCATCAACATCTTCACAATTATCATTATCACCAATTATAATTCAAGCTGCATATGTTGAAAAAATTGTACGTGTTATTAATCCATCAAATAATGATTCATGGGCATTAATATCATTATATAATATTAATGGTCAAAATATTGAATTAAAATTTGTTGATCGTATGAAACGACAATTTCAATTTAGTGTTGATTCATTTCAAATATTAATTGATCCACTTCTTGATTATTATGATAGAATTTCAAAATATCAGCAACAAATTAATAAAAAACAACAATATTATCAAAATGGTAAGTATCAGCTGGTAAACGGGGAAAGAATATAGAGACTAGCAGCTGTATTATACTTTTGTTATATTAATCGAAGAAAGAAAAAAAAAATGAAGTGGTTTCCTTCTAGAATATCATATACAAAATAGAACAAAAAAAGAAACCGGAAGAATTTTAAGTCAAACCATAAGGGAAAAAATAGGTTTATTTAGTTATGATTCTTATCATTTTATTTTTTCTTCTTTATATTTTAGACTATCGTTCATCAAAAAATAATCGTTATATATATAGATATCCAATAATATCAGTTGAATGTTTATATGGAAGTTTTGATGCTGCCTTAACACATCTTAATCGTCGTCATATAGTAACAACATCACCTGAAGGTATTCATGGTGGTGGTTTACTTAAATATTGTCTTTTATTGACACGTGGTTATCGTCCATATGATAATGGTATATCATCATGGCAACTTGAAAAATTAATGTGTTCAAGATTTTTTATTGATTTTGCTGATATAAATGAACAAGAATATAAATTATTATCTTATTTATCATCTCATTTTGCTAATGATGATTCAGCTAAATATCGTTATTTATTACAATTAAGTACAATTATTGAACGTAGTACAGTATGTTTAATGGCACATGAACGTAATTTAACATTGACATTAATAACACAATTAGCAACTGATTATTATTATCGTTTATATGATGAATATAATACATATAATATAACAACAGCTGAAGTCACTGTACCAAATTCAATAACAATTGATGTTATTTATCATAATGAATTAGATGAATGGAAATCTTTATATACCCCATCAAAATCACAATCACAATTACAACAAGAAGAAGAAAATTAAAATAAACAAAAAAACAAAACAAAGGTTTCTCAATTGTGGATTATGTATGAGCACTCTGCCTTGCAAATAGAATCCAGATAGTTTAGCCAAAACAAAAATATAAAAAAATACAAATTCTACCCCCGATCTTCTGTTGTGATTGATCGATTGGAAAAAAAATTTAACTTTTGTTTTATTTATTTGTATGTATGTGTATATGTATATGTATAATTATTATTAATATTATTATTTTTTTTATATTATTGTCCAACAATAATATGAAAAAAAACCAAAAAAGCCTCACTATTATATCCATTATAATACAGTCTATTTTTTTTCTGTCGTTAACGTTTTGTTTTCTGTTGTTTTCGCTGGTGCGTTTACGAATATATCTTTATTTTTGACACATATAAATAAAAAAAAAGACAGATAAATCATGTAAATATAAATTAATTTGTTTTCTTTAAAATTAATTGATATTGACGGGTTATTTGTAATAACATAAATAGTACTCACAAAGTAATGACAAGAATATAAATAATTATTAATGATAGTAATAGCTAAACTAAAATCGTCGATGTTTATAATTATAGTTGTCCTTCAAAAAGAAAAATAAAACATAGTTTTATTTTATGATCATATATATATGATTATTTACTATTCTGTTATAAATAATTCTATATTTATTTGCATGAGTATTCTATAGATTATCAAGTCCAAGTATTGGAGCAATATTAGTAAACTATAATCCTACATAAATTATTCCATTTATATATCTATATATAACGAAAGAAACTGTAGCTCAACAAGTTTCATCAAATCATATTTCTTGTATAATTAATGTAGCATGCGAATTATTACACATGATATTTACACGATAGAGTGGTATTTAATCATTAAAATATCCAATATAAGATTTTCCATATTTTCATACTGCTTATTGTTTTGATCTTATTGCTGATCATATCGTTATCAATATAGCATCAAATCTTCGAATACTTTTATATAATTAACATTTATTCTGACTTATCTAATCAAACATCATCTTTATAAGCATATACAATCGTGAAAGATAAATGACAATTAACTTTACACTACTAATGCATTTATCGCAACCAATAATGATTGTGTATTTTAAAGAGAAAGGCTTTGTTTTAGTGCTAACTATCTCCATCTATTTTCTTCAATATCATTTGAACATTGTTTTTTTTCTAAAAGTGAATGATTCACTTACAATTATTCGTTTAATTCGAAAGAAATACAGGTTACATTAACTAGAAAAGAAAAGAAATTGTAGAAGATTAATTAATTTGTTTTGACATTATACTGAATGACTTCTTTAATTAATAATAATATGATCGTTATGTGAAAGAGGTGTGTGAATACTTGTCAAAACAATTCGCTGGTGTTAAAATGTGTTTTTTAACACTTCTACCTCATATAAAAATGTTATTTATAAAATAAGTAATAACTATACGAATGTGACTTCACATTCATGAATAGATAATTACATTAACATAAAACTCAATATTTGAATAGATAGTAATTCATAATTCTCGAATATATTTTTCATTGCCTTCTAAACAAGATTGTTTTCATTGATGAAAAAATATTTTTCAAATATATATATGTATATTTCAGATTTAAGAGAATGTCTTCACATATTGGTAATATTTTCTTATTGTATATAAGAATTTATTCATCTTTGTTTTTTTTCCAAAGGTGTTTCATGTGATTTATGTTTAAAATCAAATTTTTCTGGTCGTCGTTATAAATGTTTATCATGTGATAATTATGATCTATGTGGTTTATGTTATGATAATAATGTTGAAAGTCAAAATCATCTGAATAATCATCCAATGCAATGTATATTAACAAAAGCAGCATATGGTTTTTATAAAATTAACATATGTATATATATTCCATTATTTTTGTATATTTAGAATTATTTTATGCAGGTGAATCAATTTCATATCGAACAATAGTTTCATTAACATGTCCATATTGTGGTCAATCTGGTTTTCTTCTTCATACACTTTTACGACATTGTTTAGAAAAACATTCTATAATATCATCAGATACAAATCAAGTTGTTGTATGTAAAATTATTTTATTTCCAAACGTTGGTAATTATTTATAGATGTGTCCAATTTGTGTAATTAATCCAACACAAAGACATCAATCTCGATTTATTTCATTAGCTGATCATATTGTAAGAGAACATGATGAGGAACGTACAACCTTATTTCTAACAGGACGACATCCAGATGATAAAGTAAATGATTTATGTAGTTATTTATTGAAGAGAATAAATTTATTTATTTTTGTTTTGTAATTTTAAAAGGAAGATTTTGATCCAGATTATGAAGATGAAGAATTACCTTTATATATTCTTGCAGAACGTTTATTTACTAAAGAAGAAAATCGTCGTCAGAAACTTGCTCAAACAATGATTCAAAATGAAAATACAACGTCTCAACGACGTCCTCCTCTTTCAAGACACTCAGCAATGAGAGGTTCTCGAGGAAATATAAGAGGTAAATTTTTTGTATAACATCAAATCATCCATCAAATAATATATAAATATATAGGTCATTTTAATAACTATCCATATGGAACAGTACCACGAACAACAACTGGATCATTTCGTATTCCTTTTGATACAAATATAGAAAATTCCATATCATCTGATCCATATACAACTATTCTTTTTTCGCAAGATCCTCTATTTGGTATAAATTAAAGAAGAAAACGAATTTTAAACTATTTTCTTTTTGTTTTATATAGATTTTGATTCGCCGTTTTCTGATTTAACAGCCAATCCACCATTTTTTCTTACATCAACTGTTTCTACTCATATTCCTAGTCTTCAAACTGCAACTTATGATCATGTAATACAGAAAAAGTAAATTATACTCATGCATATCCTATATATACAATTTATCTTCAATTATTTCATCTCATGTTAAATAACAAAGATAATGCTGCTTTCTCAGAGAATCTTGAGTTCAACTAATTTTGATAATAGTCATATACAAGATAAAAATATCATTGAAAATTGAATAGTTCAAAGTTTATTCTAGTTCAATTTCAATAATACTGGAAAACAGTCATATCTGTAGGATGCTCCATAATTTAGTCTACTCTGTATTCGGAGACTCTTCATTGTTATCTCTATCACCATGCATCTTTCTTTTACGATGATTGAGATTCATATACGAAATTGAAACATATGCCTATTCGTGAATCTAATCTATATTTCTACTTATGAAGTACTTCTAAGCACACAAGAATACTAATCATTATTTTTTTCATTAGATCGAATTTAACAAATACTAAACAAAAGCATTCTAATCAAACACAATCATCGAAAATATTAACTGAACCATTGACTTCTGATGATCAATTATGGCAACAATATTTTTCTACTTCATTGAATAATATAAATTCATTACTAGATACAAATAATCAAATTCAAAATAATAATAATAATAAAACTGATTGTTCATCAATAAATTCAGAGAATGATTCTCGTTCGTTACTTGGAAAGTAAGTTATTTTTTTAATATAATTCAATTTTAATCAAAATATTTTATTTATTTAAGAATTCTAAAAATTGATTGTAATAACGAACAAACACGAATACATTCAGAACAGGACCATATATCGTTCTTACAATCATTACTTCTTTCATCGATGAATATCAGTATAAATAAAGAATAGTTATACTAACATTTTTGTTTCTTGAAATAAATACATTCATTTTACATCCGTCGAATGATGATGAAAAAATTTCGACATTTCTTCACGTCTCATTTATCTCAGAATATAAAAATCTGTTTTCTTTTCTTTAATTGAAAAACAATCATAAACTATGGCACTAAATAATTTTCATCTTATACTTCTTGCTAGTCTTGTAGCTATTTCATTAACATTAATTATAGTTGGTGGTTCAATATCAGCTTGGTGTGTAAAAGTAGGAAATAAATTTGAATGTTATTCATTATTTCATTCAAATGATAATTTTTCATGTCTTTTCAAATTAATACCAACTGGTGTTATATTTTCTTTAATACTTTCATTAATTATGTTTATGATTTTAATATTGGTACATCCAAATAAAGAATATCAATTTATAACACGATTTGTTAATATTCTTGTTTTATCAATTGCTATTATTTTAATAATGATTGTATTACTTCAATGGTTTCATCCACCTTCAGTTGCATCTAAAACTATTGTAATTGCTACTGTATCTGGTAAAACTGCTAATAATAGTGAAGAAATAAAATTTGCAACAATAACATCAAAACATCCATTTTATCTTCCAGCATTAGAAGCGCAACGACAATCAGTTACAACTTATCAATATAATATTAATCATGGACCGAATTTATTTTTTGCGTCATTTATTATTCTTCTTATTGCTTTACTTGCTTTTGTTATTGTACATCGAGTTCAATTTATTTGAAAATAAAATAAAAACTGCGCCTTGGTATTTATCTATTATTTTCTTTTTCTGTCTTTTTTATTTAATTATATTATGCCTACTAAACAACGCCGATTAACAGGCACTAATCGACGAAAAAAGAAAACACAAGAACATCCATTACAAATGATTTATTTACGAGCATTATATGAAAAAAATACTGAAAAAAGTGATACAGATATTCAAACAATAGCTGATCATACATTTGGAAAAGTTTATTCAGATCAAATTGTATCACAATCTCAAATAACTAAAGAAATATCCTCTTCAAATACTATTTCAATCACGGGAAAATCAAGAAAAAAGAAAAGAAATTATCGAAAATAAACACATAGGATTCATGATGAATCAATATGAACTAACTGAAACTTACTAGAATAGAACTTTGTTTCTGTTTTGCTATAAAAAAATATATATAATTGAGTTTTACAGATGAATACGAAGCGAGAAGTTATTTGTTATGTTTCTACTAATATAGATAAAATATTTGTACTCGAATTTTTATTAAATATTCAGAGTCTCATCCATTAGCAGCATTTTATTCATGTAATACAAACAGATAATAAATTTCATTTACTATATTTTCAAGTATACACTCAATAACCGCAATGATTATAATAATTTTGTACTATGTTTCTATTATTATTCAGTCATGCTTGATTGATTTATATAATTTATATAAATAAATATGTACTTTTTTTCTTTCTACGAACAAATTAAAAATAATTGTATATTGTTTAATAATGGTTCAAGGACATCTTCATGTAACAATTGTTGAAGCAGCAAAACTTGCTGATAAAGATCAACACACATTTAATGATTCATATGTTGAAGTATATTTAGCTGAAGATGATAAACAAAAAACAAAAACAATTAAAAATAATGAAAGACCAGTATGGGACGAAACATTTGATTTGTAAGTATACATTGAATTTTGTTCATTCATTTTTATATATGTTTTTTTTGTAGTGAATTACCATCAACACATCAACATATTCATATAGAAGTTTATGATGAAGATGAGGGTAAAAAAGGAAAGTCAATTGGTTCAGCACAAATTAGTCTTGATAAAGTTATTAAAACTGGACATTATGATGATTGGGTACAATTATCAACTCTGTTTGGTTTTAGTAGTCAAGGTGATGTTCATATTCGTATGACTTTCGAAAAAGTATCAGATGACTAACTTTTATAAATATTTATCATTGTTATTTTCTTTTATGTACTGCTTCTTTTTATTACTACTTTAAAAGATAAACATCCATAAAAATTTTCTATAAAATCAATAAAAATAAAATCACCATCGTTTATAAGGTAAAAATTTGCCTGACATATTTATATTAACTCGTGGAGCTTCTTTAATTGTTTCATCTTTATCAATTTTAACTGTAAAATCTACAGCTGACATAATACCATCACCGAATTTTTCATGAATAATTTCTTTCATTGGTACACCAAATTGAAGAAGAATTTCATGAAATCGATAGAGTAATGGATCAGTTGGTGGAAATGATGGAATAAGTAAACCTTTATATGATGAATGTTTTAATTGATGTATTTGTTCAGCTGAAAAATTAATACTAAGTATATGAGATAATTTTCGACATTCTTCATCATCAGAACAAGTTGCTTGACCGTAAAATAAAGCTGCTACCCATACTTCATCACGTCCAAGTTGTCGTGCAATATCTGTAAATGTTATATTTTTTTCTCGTTTTGCATTAAGCAATTGTTTTGATATATCAGATAACTCCATTATTATATCTATTATGAAATGAACATATCTACTAATATCTTTATTTATTTTCAAAACAATAACACAAGATCTGGTTTATTTATTTATACATAGCTGGATTAATATAATCAAACAATTGAATATTATTATTTAGGAAAATATGCGAGAAAATAAGCCTGGATTAGGATTTCGGTTATGATTTGGTTGACCACTATTTAAATAACGTTGAATTATATCGAAGACTAATTGTCGACCAGTACCATTAGTAGCCTAGAGTAAATGATAGATAGAAATATAGTTCTTATTATTTATAAACTTACATAACGAAGTAAATTATCAACTGATGATGAGCCAACAGTGCGACGAATTTCATCAGTTAAATTTTGTTTTTGATGATCATTAAGATCACGTAATTGACCCAATAATGAATGATAAGGATTAACTGCTTTAAAACCCATCCAGGCACCTAGAAATAATAAAATACAAATTATATAGTAATACATTGAGCAGCAATTCTCTTACCAATTACAGTGCCAATAAGTGCGCCATAGTTGCCTAAAACTGCAGCTCCAATAACACAACCAGCAAGTGCATAGAATGCTTGCCAAAACATACCCCAAAGTGTACCAAGTGTACCCTAAATATTAGAGAATATGATAAATTCTTGATAGTCTTATAATCATTTACATTTCGGCCTTGAATCAAATTAATAATAGCATCGAAATAATTTGGATTGAAGAATGAAGACATGATTTATCTAAAAAATATAGATATTAAATAATCTGAATCTATTTGATTTGATTATTTGTAAGCAAAAAAAATGATCATTAGTTGAATGCAAACAAAGAAAAGTCTTCGGGGACACGAATAATGGAGAAGTATCATAAACAAAAATAGATAAAGACTGAATGACTCTTTGATTAGCATTTGAACCAATATATGAGCGATGCACTCTTTGACACTTTGTTTCATATATCAACCAATAGAATTAACGTAGTTTTCTCTAGTGATACAACAGTATATAAAATAATATTTGTAACATTTTTCAAAGTATTTTACATAAATATCTGAAAAAAGGAATACATAAATATTATAGATGTCGCTAGATACTTAATCACAAGGAATCAAGTTGATATATACCGATATCGTACAATTCTAGATTGATAACGAGAGGAAACAGAAAACAAATAGAATCGTATTGTACATATCTTTACGTTGAAGGGACTATCTTTACTAAAAGGGACTGCAAAATAAGTATGTATAATGAAGAACAGTAACTTGTTGATATTTGAGAGTGATACTTTCAGCAAAAAAATATTTCTTTAGATGTAATTGTTCGTAATTAGAAAATGTTCACTGAGTGTAGTATTCCCATCTAACTAGTATTCGTGAGATCTAGTGAGACTCATACACGATAGATTCTTTTACAACTCCCTATACACCATATCAGTAAACACAATGCATAAAGATTTTCATTAAATATTTTTTAACTTACGAATGTTCTCAACCATACGTCATAAGTGATGTACAATGGTGTGTAAAAATAATTGCTGTTAGACTTCGTGAAGTGCTTATTAGAAGTGTGAGGTAGTGAAACATTTTTAAACTGCTTTATGATACAAACACTGTACTCCACATATACAGTAATTACTAAAAGTATCACTCTCTCTCTTCGAATTTATGAGAAACCGAACTGTAATTTTCTTGGAAGCAGTTAAACAACTTAAAGGTTAGGATCTTTTCAATTCACCAATATCTGTAAGTTTTGCATTCGTAATCACTCGTTAAATGACTTGGTTAGAATGATTCAACCAGTCTGAGACTTATGCGATCAAGTGATTAAATAATAATTTTTGCTATATGAGGCTGGCAATCCACTTTGTTAGTCTCAATAGATCACAGTACCTCGCTCTTGTATTTTGAAAATTTTGTACTAACTAATATGAATAGAGCTCTTTATCATACAGGTAGCTTCAAACGTCTTCACAATAATAATTAGTTCCGTATCTAACGTATGCAAATCACTTCGGAAAAATCGCTCGAAGAACGTAGGAAACAATTTTAAATAAAGTTTGTGTACCAAACGGCAACTATTTTTGTACATCACTGTATATCAATGAAAATCGTATTTTTATTTTAATTGAGAATAAACTATAAGATGATGTCTTTCAGTAGAGATATACATAATTTCATAAATTTATGATATATTTTGTCGAAGGGAAATTTTCTTTCTCAGTAAAGATATGCATATTTCTAAATAATTCAAGCTAATATTAAAAGAATAATTATTTAT
The DNA here is from genome assembly GCA_905250115.1 of Adineta steineri. NCBI lineage: Eukaryota > Metazoa > Rotifera > Eurotatoria > Adinetida > Adinetidae > Adineta > Adineta steineri. The sequence goes on from CAJNOI010000115.1 coordinate 195,359, forward strand.
CATAGTTGAACAAAACACAATCATAAATCATAGCTATTGATTTTAATTTTATTATTCATATCTTTTCAATAGTTAACAATAACTTTTAATTGAATCTAATTATTATTCATAGGATCAGATATTTTTTTTATTCTTCTTTTGAATGTATATGTCTCTACGATAAAAATCATCATAATACTATTATCATAGATAAAAAATCTGAATTATATATATTTATATTTTTGATTTATCAACGAATATTCTATCGGGATAAAAGTCAGCTATTTTCAACAAATTATATCTGATGTATCTATAATAATAATAAATACACCAGAGATTGTATATTCTTTTCTTTTCTTATTAAATATGCTTATGAATATTTTTATTTACATATTTATCGAGAGAAACAGATGAAAAATTAATAATATGAATTAAAATGATACCTAATTTATTCTTATCGAATTATTTCAATGCACATTTGTATAAGATTCCGTACAATTAAATTATATACGTCACTTAAAAACGATTCTTATTTTATATCGTCATTGATCATAAGACAAGATAGTATTCAATTGATTCTTATTGAAATACACTTCTACTTATTCATTCATGATTAATCGAATGAATAGATAGTATTTTCATTTTTATACATTCTTTTAAATTATTTACTAAAATATGATAAATAAGATCTTTTGAGAGTAGGATAATCCATATTCTATATATAATAATATTTACTCAATATTATTGTTTTTAAGTTACTACATGCAACATATACTTCAGTCGCGTAAGTAATAGTAACAGCAGGACTTGAAAATGTTTTTATACGATCGTAGAAATATTTCCTTGCATGATACTTGAGTGTAAAGATGCTTTTACTTAGAAATATTTCCGTATATGATATAATCATACATTCACTGCTGTGAGACATGAGTTTTGTAAAATATCAGTAAAAGTAGTGAGTTTTCAGTACTCATAAACAAACAAAATATTTAGATAAGTAACATGCTATTAGTACGTCATTGAATCTCCATGAGATGCTCTTATATTAAAAGCTATCTCAATACACGGATATTTATAGTATATTAAAAATGAATATTTTCATTTTATTATTTGTATGAAATTTTGTCTCAATATAAATTCACTATGATTGTGTTTTTTCATTTACTTACAAATAAATCTTAAATTTCATAAACATATTTACAGTACATAATTATTCAGAGTTCTCTATTAGATTCTAAAAGTTTTTTATTTGTTTAAAAACAAAAGAATATAGTTTGAAAATGTCAAGAAGTATACAGCTATTCACTAGAGAATGAATTCATTTCCATGTTTATCTGAGAGATTTATCCCAAAGAGGAAGATCATAATCTTATGCTAGAAATTAACCTAAAATAAAAAATAGTTCATTAAGTTTATTTGAATTCGAATAGATTATATTTTTTCTGTTAATATCATGCTGAAAGAATGTTTATTATTTATTTTTACGAGACAAAAACTCTCATATAACGTATTAGACTTTATTAAATAAGATTAAGTTATTCAATATGAATAGATCAACTTTAACAAAGAACTAAGCCTATTCTTATTTTTCTAATTCAAAACTTGCATTACTCTAGACAAAATTTATTCATCTATTTAATAGCTTTTCTCATCTAACTAACATATCAATTAAAGAAGTACGATTTAATAAACTAATGTTTTTCTTTTAATCAGTCACCCTTACAAGTCAAATATATATAAAGGTTTTTGTTATTTTCATATATAAATTTTCGATAAAATATGATAGTTAATATCATAGAATGCAAATGAGCTAATAAATATATGACTAGACAACAAAAGAAGTTCGTCAACTATAAAAGAACGCACATATTAACTAATTTTTCTTTCATGAAAAATAATGCATGCAATATGCTACTTGTTTTAAGAAACAAAAACAGATTACCTATAAAAAGATTGTCGTTCTCGGTTTAGATCAAACAAATTCTTTTATGTCTTTATAATCTATAAGAGGAAATGGAGAAAAAATGGTACTGCGAAATAACATGCTATCAATATCTTTTAGTTTATAACACTTATCTTCTATGTTATTATTATGTTATAATTCTATCCTAAAAAATCTAAGATTTATAATTACAATATTAATTATTTTAATTGGAAGAAATAAAATAAAGCTTAACGAAGTAAACTTAGTTTTATTCTATATATTTACTTTAGGTCATCTATTTATATATATATATATGTACTGACAAATATTTGATGTTAATAATTAATTCCATTTTTAATTTTATAGAATGATCTTAGATTCTCAGTTGTGATAAGAGTATTTAATTCAAAAAAAGAATTATTAGTTATTTGAATTGCGGTAATCTGTATCTTTTAATATTAAGTATGAAAAACTTCATTCACTTTTAATACTAAAAAACATATTTTTTACCAAGTAGCAAAAATTTTATCCATTCATATCCTCCAAAAAACTTTAATATAAAAATAAGTTGCTTATTATTAGAATGACATGTTATTTCAGCTTCAATAATTTTTAAATAATATTCACATTAGAGTTTTTTTTATATCTGTAATTAAAAATTCGTTTGTTGAAAAATATGAATATCCCAATTTACATTCAATATGAGAAAGAAAACAATTCTTTTATTATTAAAAGCTTAGTCAATAGCAAGTTTGTTGTTTGATATTTTATAGGCACATGTTGTAACTAAACAATTTTTCTTTATTTGTCAAATGATAGAATATAGTAAGAGCACATCGCACATAAGCAAACATTTATAACTTAGTTTTTATTATGTTGATTTTGATCAGCCAATCAGCAACTAATCTTTCCAAATATCCGCTATATATATTTATTAAAATTTTGCTAATATATTGTTGATTGTTAAGTGCCAAAAACTAACCAGTAACTATTTTAATGAATGAAAATTAATATAATGTATTATATTCCGAATTTAAGTTTAATAGTTAATTATATTTTTCTTCTTGAACTATCGGAGGTGTGTGATTTATTGAAATTAATTTTTCTTTTGTTAAATCTAAGTTATTACGTTTCACATGTTCTCTAAATCGATGAGGTGAATTAATTGATCTTGAATTTGGTAACATAACACTAGATTTTATTTTTCGTGTTCCCGTATGTGCATCAAAATTTGCTGGTAATGGTCGACAAAAAAGAAAATATTGTCCAACTTGCCGAAATTTTCTATCAAAAAATGCATAAAGAATAAATGTTGATGATGCATTTACAACTGATAAAAGATTATTAATAGATAAATATTGTCTTGCAAGTAAATTAGCCATTATACTAGGTCCTAACCATGAATAAAGAACATTAAATACAAAGTATGGTAATTGTGTTAATAAAAATATAAATACAATAGATAAAAGCAAGAAATTTATAGCATTTGATGAACGATTTCGTTTCATTGATGTACCTAATAAACGTTTACGTTTTCGTATTGCATATAATTTGTAAATAATTGATATTTTACATATTAATATTATTGTTAATGGTATAAGAAAAACAAAAATAAAATAAAGATATTTACGCATTAATAAACGAAATAATTTATTTGAACCAAAATTTGATACTGATATAGTTGTTTCATTATTTGTTATACTTAGTTCATATTCAAACCAAAATGGTACACAATATAATATACAAAATAAAGTCACGCATATAACAACAAATACTGCTCGTTTTGGACTACGCCATTTTCGTCCACGAAATGGTAAACAAATAAGAATAAATCGATCAACAGCAACTGTTGCTGTTAAATAAATTTGAATTAATAAACATGTTACATGTATTGGAAAAACTTTTGTAAATATATAAAGATAAAAATTTTCAGCTTGAAATGTCGAACGAATACCATGTGTTAATAGGAAACCAATTAAAACACATGATGATGCACATGATAATGCAAATATATAAATATTTGTTATTGATGTACGCATAAAACGACTTGATAAAATAACACAAGTTAATGCATTACCTAATAAGCCACATATGCATACAATACATAATAAATAGCCTTCCATAATACGTTTGAATGCCACTAAACGTAGATCAGATACGGTATCTGATGAAGAATTCATGGTTGTTGTTTATTACCTACATAAAATATAAAAAGTGTTCAACTGATGAATAAATTATTTATTTTTTTTCTTGTCGAAAAAACAAATAGAAAGAAATGTAAAACAAAAAAAAATTCATTGTTCATATAAGAAACGACGAGAAAAAAAAATGTTTTTTTGTTTTGTCATTTACTGTCATTTTTTGACTTGTGCACTAAAACTAATTTAGTTAAGACTAGACAAGGAATCATTCTCACAAAAGTCAACTTATTCACACGCAATCGATTTATATCTATGAAATTATTTCATAATCATATTGATCTAGTCTTATTAAATTTTATTGTTAAATAACTAATTTTGTCTAAAGTAATATAGTTAACTATATAATCTAGATTTTTCTATAATAGTATGAATATAGAGAGGATTGATACCTTGTAACTTACTATCGTGTGATATAAATATTTTATTCAACCTATTCAAATGATTAACAACGACCTGATCTTCTTGTTACTCTCATCAACATTATTAGAATGATGCACATAGTCTTTCTTTTTCTCTTCTTCTCTCCTCTCCTCTCCTCTTCTCTTTTTCTTTCTTGCTTCCTTTTTTCTCTCTCTCTCTTTTTTACTACTATCCAACAAGATGAAATAAATGTTTTCCTTCATCTATAGTAATTGAAGAAGAGAAGAGCTTCAGTTATATGAAGATACTGTCAAACAAAGTGTTGATGTCAGTTTTTATATTCAATCGATTTCTATTTATTTAGATAATATTGATTCAACTCTAACAAAAGTTGATATAAACAAATAATTTACAAGTTTCGATACATATATATATATTAAACAGAAAGATACTGTTCCTATTGACTTTTTACGTATAATAGTACATAATTTGATATTATACATATGGTATAAGATGTTTTTTGTCAAAGAAATAATCATTATTTCTTATAGAGATGTAATTGCATGTGTATTACTTTGCTGATACATTACGCATGTTTCTCAAAGTAATAACCATCGCTTCCATACATTGTATTATATATATTAATATTAAAAAAAGAAACGGAGGTAGTAAGGGAAGCAATAAGTTCATAATGCTTCCTCTTATAATACTGATGCGTCGTTTTTATATCAGGCTTTTAAATATAGATCAAAAAATAAATTTTAATAATCATGAATGTTAACTTTTTGAAAAAATGTCTTTTTTCTTCTTTATTTTATCGTATATACACAACGTTACAGACCGACGGATCACTCACAAAAAAAAAAAAGAAAATTCATTAATATCACATCATCAAACAGACACAAAAAACATGGTCTATTTACCAGTTAAATTAATGAAAAACGTGCATATATATAAAGTAGAAAAAAAAACAATGAACTTATTATAAAAGTAGATCGTTTGTTAGACTATTTATGATTGTATTCGGGCACGTTTTTTTTTATGAAAAAAAAACCGAAGAACATAACAAACAAGCAAGATAAACACAGAAAAAAAGAACAAATAGAAATAGTAACTTTCTTTTTTAATGATCAATCTCGCACAGAAAACATTAACTAATAAATAAACAGAACAGTCGTAAATGCTCGAAGACGAAACTATATCATCATATGATGGAAGAAGAGCATACTCGATATGTAAATCGAATTTGAGCAATATGTTGACTATATACAATCATCGTCTAAAAGAAAAAGAAATTAAATTAAATTATTTTTGCACTTTTGTAATAAATAAAGTTCAAATATCATCTATGATCTACTGGTAGTCATAAATAACTATATAAAACAAAATCCGTTTCCGTCTTTATCATTATATTCACAGGAAATTTTATTGTATGTTAGAGATTCTATAAAAGAAAAGGGATTTATCGTTTGATTCATTTTATTCTATCAGGAAAAATTAAAGTTCCATTGTTAGTCATAGAAATACCAGGCTGATATTTCGCCTGGTTAATCAGAGAGAAAATATGTATTAACATTGACTTAAATAGTTTTTTCATTTTATGATTTATAAGAAATCCTACTGACATGATCAATAGACACTAATCTATACTTTATTACTTCATTCATTTGAAGAATCTGACGTAAATCGAACAAAAATAGTAAATCTTCTTTCGGAAATCTCAGCTTTGGGGGTAAATTCTTTTCTTTTTACATATAGATATATGTGTATTCATTCTTTGACTTTCTATTCATTTAAATAATTAGATTTCTACTTACTTTTCAGATACATCTAATACATAATTCCATCCTTGATTATTATCCCAGAATTCTTGCCACATGGCTTGTAAACAAACAGCAAATAGAAATCTTTTTGGTTCAAGTTTATCATTATTAGATTTCGGTAGATTTATTTCAAATGTAAATGTATCTGTATTATCATGTGAATAATTCATTGAATGTCGTGCTTCAATATCAATTGATGTGTTCCATTCATCTTGAGATAAACGAATAAAAACATTTTTATCAAATGCACAATTATGAACACGAATTGTTCCATAGGCTGTAGAATCTTTTGTATGTAAACATTCAAGTAAAACTTTGTTCTCATAAATTGTTGGAATTATATTTGTCCTAGAGGTAAAATTTTTTGATAGAAGATTATATTGTTTCACGGGTGTTGATGGTGGTGAAGATATTGTTGCTCGTCTTGTAATAATACTTGGAACATCTGCGAGATTTTTTCCAAAACGTAATTGTCCAAATTGATGACGAACACATTCTGGAATAAGTGTTGATGCTATTTGATCTGGTGGACTCATGTAGCGAACAGATTCAAGATCAAGACCCTAGCAAATAAAAAAAGAAATAAATAGTCTTGTTTTTTTTCAAATATATATATATATCAATTGTCGAATGACAAATGAAATGGAAAAAATTTAATTACAGGATATTTAAGCATACGGAATATAAAGTTGTATAATCAATAAATAGTATGCGAAATTTGTAAATGCACGAAAAAAGAAATAATGTCTTGTGATGTTGTTGAATACTAGAGAAAAAATATACTGGAATATAGAAGGTCGTCGTGTTCTTAATATAAGTACGTAATGATGTTTCGTAACGAATAGAATACGAGGTAATCACATTTCTTTTTCGTTCTTTTGTAAATAGGGGGTGTTAACGCTCGTGTGCCACACAAGTATGATTCATGATTTATATTATTTTCCTCTATGCATGATAGTATTTGTATGTATTTTAATGACTATCGAAATAAACTACGAATAATAAATGGCGTGATTTTAATAACAAAAAAATATTTCTACTTTTAAACTCAACAAGTGCATATGTTTTCTTTTTTTTAAACTTTGTATTAACAATGAAAATATTGTTTGAAGGCTAAACGTATGACAAAATCACGAGAAGAAATTGCATGTGATCAGAAAAAATATGTTTGTCTAGGATAGACTATATTATTGTCAAGGTGGTTTGATAAGAGTGCAAAGGTAAATCACATTAGGAATGTAATAATAATGATCAGTAATCGCTATACATGTCGATCTGATTAATCGGTTAAACGAAAACTGATATTTATCAATATTCATAACTTAACATGATTTCTTCAACTTAAAATAAAACTATAATAAAGTATTACAGTTGAGATAGATGCATTAAAATTGTGTGTGTGAGTATCAGATTCATTGCAGACCCATATCCCACAGCTATCAATTCAAACGGGCTCTTGTATCATTGGTTATCTTAAGTTATAAAACTGAGTATCACTAATATAACGTTTGAATTTACTAATTCATCGACGTTATTAGAAATATTAATAGTTTTTCTTCAGACAATGTTTAATCAATAAGACAAACCGTCGTCATAGACTTCACAAATATTTTTTCGAAACTAAAATGTATTTTATATTTATTTACTTATTCAAATATATTATTAGAAGAACAGTTAATAGTCTCATAGAATAACTAAAATAGCTTATGAATATAATTATTTAATTCGAAACTCATGCGTCAAAGAATCATAAATATATGCATTATTGACTTTAATCGATTTATTAGAATGTTATTTCATATTTCTTATTTTGATGACATTAAAGATTATTTTGATAATTTTCTCGATTTGATCGACATTTTTTTTGTCCTATTTTTCATTTTTAAATAGGAAGTCACAAGATAATGTAGAAACAAAAGCAAAACTTTGCTCGATTTTAATACAAAAACTCTATCACTATGGGAATGAATGTCTGGACTTAAAAACAAATGAAGGCATTTCTTAAACAAGAATCTATGTTTGATGGATTGAATACTTGTATCCAAGATATGAATCATACTTTGCATCTTTCTGTAGATTATTTTTTTATCTGAAAACGAATATCATTTCGAAAGGACATTTATATCAGTACTTAACATGATTTACGTCTTTCTCTTGACTTCTAACTAAGATATATAGAATTTGACATTTTTCGAATAATATATGTCAGTTTCATTGAGATAAAGATTACCAAGTTAAAGTTTATCAAAAAGTTTATTTATAACGAAATCTGATATTTTTATACTGTTGTTCTTAGTGTTAGTAGTATTCATTTCGGAGATAAGATTTACAATCGATCGAATTGTTTTGCTTCGAAAAGCAAAGTTTATCAATATTTTCATTCATTTTCGTTAATATTTAGAGATCGGTGCTCTTAGAAGATGAGTACTGCTAATCTACCAAACTGATACGATAGTTTCTAATTTTTCATTCATCTCTATGTCAATCGAAGCCCAGCAAGAATCACTTAAATATAAATTACCAGTCACAATAAGAATAATCCATAGATTTCTTTATATCTCAGTTCACACGTAACAAAACATGGAAAATGAAACATATATATAGTGTTTTTAATTGCATCAAGGCTCTTATTACGAGAGGATCTGAAGTAGACTATCCTCTTCTACTTTTCAAATATGTCTGCGAAGATTTTTGCTTTGTTTAGGCGACTATATAAACATCACAATCTCAGGTTAATGCTCACTTGTCAATACACTAAGTTGCATATATAAAGTTTCGATAGAAATAACTGTCTACGAAAAAGATTTAAATTTATTATAAACTTTCATAAATATTTAATGATCTAACAGTACGTAGTAATTTAGAATTTAGTTGAACTCTATTGGTCATAAAAATCTTAGTATCTTATATTTTATTATCATAGAAATGATTTCTATATATGAGAAAACGGTAATTACGTACCATCATATCGGCAAATCGGACTACTTTCTTTGGCGCTTTCGGCAAAAGAGTTGATTTTGCATCAAATCGAAGAATACTAAATGAATTTGAACGTATATTAATTCCATTTATATGTTCATCTTCTTCATCGCCACTATCATTTTCTGCGTATACTGAAAAGCAATCTTCCGAACATAATGTATTAGTTGAATCATAAAGAAAAGTAGCACGTCTTTGTTGTTTTGTACAGTTATCTTTGATTGTATCATCTTTATTTACATAGTATACACCATTTACAATCGTTGAATTAGAAGATTGACGATTAAATTCGTCGAATTCATTAAGACGTGCATCTAATACAGCTTCACCTAATAATGTTACTGCATCTAAAAATAAATATATTCCATACATATTATAACAATATATTCCTATTCATACCAGAATTATTTTTATTTGAGATATAATGATTATCATCATCATCAAAATCATCATCACTTATTTGATCAAATCCAATACTAAAATCAATATCTTCTTCTGAAGATATATTCGAACTAGTAATACTAGAATGTGCAATTGGATCTGATAAACTTGATTGAATACTAGAATTTGATCTTGAAAATTCATCAAGAACAGATGACGATGATGAAGATGATGATATCGAATCATTTTCTGAACATGAACGTAGACGACGTTGAAAAGTAAATGAATTATTTGTTGATGGTTTTGTGAGCATTGTTATTGAATTAATTGTTGAACCACATGTTGAATTTTGTAAATAACGTCTTACTTTATCATTACTTGATAAATAACTTGTATTAGTATTATTCGGTGATTTTTTTAGCAAGGCCATCGATATAAATTTTGAATCTGAAATAAAAAAGAAGTACAAAATAATAATAATAAAAAACAACTGTTATGTCGATAGAAAGAAAAAATGAGAACGAGTAAAAAATGGGTTACAAACTCATATATACGATTTCTTTGATTTTACTGTATTACTTTTCAACGGATGAGTCAACTTCAAGGTTAGACGTACTTATTTATAAATGTAAAAATCGTGCAAAAATAAATGTTACTTAATATTTAACTTAAATTTCATCATTTTTTTATTTCGAAATAAATAAATTTCCATTATTGCCATCATTATTCTTGGAAATCCTAGCACGTTTTTTTTGCATGTGACGTGAGCGCGATCGTACGATGAGTGCGAAGAAGAAGTTAATACATAGTTTACTCACAATCATTATATAGAAATGAGTAATAACCAAAAAAAAAGAAGGGATGGGCGTGTCTCATGAATGATAACGCCTTTTTCGGACAGGTGAAAAAAGCTGCATTACTAAAGTATTTCTTATCATTACATTTCGATGATATATATACATGGACTCAAAATAGCTTCTGTCAATAAGTATATAGGATGAAAATATATTGTTACCATCTATATTTTCTGTAAGTAACACTGCCTAACGATGAGAACTATTACTTCTATCCGTCGGATATTGCAAGCCTCTGATAGAAAGAACAAACGAAAATTATCAACATGTTAATAGAATAAATGTTTTTTTGACTTACATTACCCAAAATAGATTCCTTATCTGCTAATTTCAAGAATCTTTTTTAAGTAGGTGACTTCTTTTTTCTTGTATAGATGAAAGTATGCGCTTCAATAAAACTAAAAAACATACTGAAAAGATAACAGTATATCTACTTCAAACTGAAGTATAAAAAAAAACATGCAAATAACTTTGTGCTTTTACTCTTATAGGAAAAAAGCATCTATTGATGAAATCCTAGAATTGTTTTGTCAATAAAGTAATACATTATGAAAGAAAAATGTTTAGTCTAAGATTTTATTTACAGATAAATGTAAAACTTTCAATCACTTTATACTGAAGAATTGCCAAGCAAATATTTAGAAACATAAACATGTTTTTTTTTCTATTCAAACATTTTATGAGGTAAACTTATAAGTAATCTTTTTGATATCATTAAAATTGTCTTGTTCTATGTTAAATATGATAATTTTGAATTAATATACTGATAGATGTAACTTTAAGTGAAAAGATATCAACAGGTGAAAGTAGTTAATGCAATTCAGATGTTTATCAAATAAGATTTCTTTTCATGATAAAAATCTAATGATTACGAAAGATTTTATTTGCAGAGAAAATAGAATAAAGTCAGACATGACACTATGAAAAGATTTCTGTAAGATGAAAAACAAACGTTTTCTAATTGAAGAGAATCAAAATATTAATATGTCAGCAAACAAAAGAACTGCATTAGTTGTGCGTCCTTGTCATTAATTGAAACTATAGAAAAACAAGCAAATATCAGAGGAAAACAGAAACTATGCCACTGAATTCATCTAATCTTTGCAAAGTGATTCATTTCGTAATAGATTAACAAACAAATTTTTTTAATCCAAATAACAGACAGCTACGTTTAAACTTTCTTGGTTATAGTATTACCAAAATCTATCTATGATTCTAAAGGTGATATGTACTAATCATGCTCTTACTTTGTTTATATTTCAAAAATATGTAACTTTTCATTTAAGTCCACAAAACTAGAACAACGAATGAATGAAATAATTATATATAAACATCTCAGACGTCACACTGATATCTATCATGTGTAAGAGAAAAAAATCTATATATAAATAGAACTATGAAGAATAACCGCATTAGAAAAAAAAGGCCGTATGTACCGAAATATTCTGCTTACCTCCATTTTCCTTTTTGATGCGAGACGATAGAAAAAATGTAATGGATGAAAGAAAAATTTATATTATATTACGAAGATTAGATGCTTGAAACAAGTCATCTCCATTAAAGAAAAAGCATTTTCGCAAAACAAATTAAACCACGAGTTGCCTTCGTGATTTATTATCTGTTACCTTCATGATAACGGCAATTGAGAAAAAGATCAAAGTCCACCAAATGATGCAATAATCGGCATAATAGTGTCATCATCGCAAAAGAAAGTCCATCATTATTGAAATCTGAGACATGTATCTTCATTGTTCTCTATTTCAAGGTTACTTAGAACTGACAAAAGTTAATTTTAACTCAAAAAAAAACGCAGTCAACATAACCGATCAACAAATAGCAGCCAGATTTTTATTTTCTGTTTTGAATTTTTGTCTTAGATTACATCGTTTTCATGTATCTATCACGCATGGGTACATGCGTTCGATGCGTGAAAAAAGAATAGTACGTCGATAAGATGCGACAGGCTAATGTAAAAGTTTAATGACATAGGCATACTGAAATATAATCAAATAAGATAGCATACTTGTAGACATATAAAAATTAACCATCAACACACAGAATTTATCATTTTTATCTGTGTTCGATATAGTAAAAGATTAGCAATATCTCCTGTAGGAACAAATCAATTAACGTATCGATCCGACTACTGATATTTCAAGAAGACCGCACTGTTTCTGTCAGATATGATGAAATGCGGTTATTTGTATATAGACAAGAATAGTAACACAATAACAATAATTATCTTACCATTTAATCCAACCTCAAGATATATTTGTTTATATGTCCTTCAAGGGTAAAATTGTATTTTTGCAATACATGACTTACCTTTAATTAATAACATGCATCGTCGTCTCTTTTCTTTTTTAGGATAAAAATATTAGTTTTTTTTAAGTAAACAAACTAATGAATGTTGATAAGAAATATTCAAAAATTTCATTTTTTTTTTTCTTTTTTTTTCTAATGTCGATCGATTAGTGAGTAAAGTTTTTTTTAAATAACAAAAGAAACAAATGGATTCTTTTTATTTTTCGTTTATTGCTGTTGACCATATTGCTGAGTTCCATACCAAGTTTGTTGTTGATAATGATACATCGTATTCGATGATGGTGGCATATAAATTGTAGTAGGTGGATAATGTATTGATGATGATAGTGGCATTTGAGGATATGACGTTGATTGAGCACCGTGATATTGTTGTTGTTGTTGTTGTTGAGAACAAGATTCTGTACTATTTATATTTGGAATAAAATCAATTGTTTCACTGTTGTTTAGAGTGCATAAATTTGCAACATTAGAATTGTTTGATATTGAATTATTTTGAGTTGAAGATTGAGAAGAACTAGTACTTTTATTTGATTCATTTGTGAGATTATCAGCATCATCATTATCTTTAATGGAACTTTCTTCTTCACCCATAATCCTAAAGAAAAATAAATGGAATTGTTTATATTTTTAAGTACTGATTTACCTTAGTCTCGCTAATCTATATTCAAGTTCACGTTGTTCATAAGTTTTAATAGCAGATTTTGTTGATTGTGAAGAATTGATTACATCATTTGTTTGATTTCGTGGAATGATTGATATAACAGGTACTGTAGTAGATGAAGAAATATTATTCGAAAAAGACGAATTATTATTATTATTATTATTTGTAGCTAAGATTGTATTAGAATTAGGAATCTCATTATTAATAACAGGTAATTGAGATTGACTGGTAGGTCGTTTAAGTATTCGAATTGGTTTATTTGTTTTTATTAAATTTGTATTCGAAAAATTTCGATTATCACTATCATCAGTTGTAGATGTCGTAGAAGATAAGATTGATTCCTAAAAATAAATTAAAGTATCAACAAAAATAGAATCAAATGATTTGAAACTGAGAAATGTTTTCTATATTTGAGTAATTTACATACTAAAACTGAATTCCTTTCCAATAACACAAAGAGCTTCCAAACATCGATTTTCGGACATCCTATACGTATGCAGTATATATAAAGTTTTTTGACTTTGCACTATTTTCAATCATTTCCTACTCGTCAATCACAATCGAATATAATCTTAAGTCAATAATAAAAATAATTTTCGCTCATAATTAATTTAAAAAATTACTTGCGTTGCGGCTCGATCTTTTTCTAGTTGTTCAAGACGTTTATCAAATTCTCCAGTATCAACAGCAACTTCCCAATCGTCTTGATCATTTCCCATTGTTGTTATTACTTTGTCAACCATAATAATAAAAAAAACAAAACAAAAACAAGTTTCGATTGTATGTTTCTTTCTTTTTTTTTTTGTTTTAAACAAACATTGAAATAAATAATCTGACAGAAAGACGATAATGATAAAATCTATAATCAAAAAGAAAAAAAAGAATGAACATTATAATAAAAGATTTATGTTGATGTTGTTTTTTTTTGCAAACGAAAGCCGAAAAAAAATGTATGACACACACACGCACACGCACACGCAACAAATGCAGATGATCACACAAGCTACACGGATAAGAACAGATCTTTGTATATATATATAATTTTTTGTTTTGATTTTTCTCTTCGAGTAAAAAAAGAAAGGATTGATTATTCAAATTGTTCAATGAAAGAAGACAGAATGTTTATAATATAAATGTTTTTGGGAACAAAAATGAAGAAGAAGTAATAAAACTTAAGTGGCTTCGCCTATCCGAGCAAAAAAGAAGAGAAAGAGAGAATAAAGCACGACGTTTCTTGTGCGTAGAAAAATACAAGCGGAAAAGAGAGAGAAAAAAAGGACATATGATGACGTACATTATAGAAAAAAAACACACACGAACTATAAGAGAGAAGTTAAATTTCACTTAATTATTTCTTCTCATTTGTTTTTTTTATCTTCGAGTCTGTACAGAAAAAAAACCCTTCATTTAACTAGACGAATAATAAAAAAAAAAAGATTTGTTAAATGTTTTTAGATTCATTTATTGAGCATTGGAATTCGTTTCCGATGAAGAACTTAGAAAATCGTTTGGCCGTTTATGTTTTTCCAGTGCATTTAATGTTGAATAATCATGAGGCAATTCACTCTTACGTCTTATCATTGGTTTGCCTTTTTGTATATTACGAGTTGCCTAAAATGAAATCAAATAGAGAGTACATTTAAGATTTTTGTTAGTTATAACTATGTAAATTTTCGAAATGTTCTCTGAAAATTAGTCCTAAATAGATATTAAAAATGTTCAAGATATCTCGGGCAAGTCACGACTATGAATGCAATCGTTCTATATATATATAGTTTTTTCGTACTTCTTTAGCTTCTTGTTCGATTTCTTTCGCTGTTATATTTGCTGGTCCACCATCATCATCATCGTTGTCATTTGGTCGATAAAGTTCAGGTTGACTTGACGCATAATTTTTATACTAGAATAAATATTCAGTTATATATTTCTATTAAAAATTAAACTTACACTTGGATTTTGTCTAGCTTTCGATTCAATTTTTACCCATGCTGAATCTCGTTCACGTAATTTATCTTTTTCTTTTTGTTTTTCAAGTTTATATTTTTGTGAACATTCATCGAATAATTTATGATTCATTTCCATAAATAATTTTAATGCATTATAGATCAAGCCATGTATTGTTCTATTAATTTCATATAGAAAAAAAAAATAAGTAGATTTATTTAAATTCTAAATCGTATTTTTACTTATTCCAATGTGTTTTAGTATTTTTATATAAAGCTGGAAACATAATTGGTAAAATAACTGCTGCATTTTCCGTTATTAAACTCATTATATATTCATTATTCCAGTAATAAAGTGCTCGTTCAGCTACCTAATATACAGAAAATCTTATTATTATTTCGAAATAATAACTAAAACTCACTTGAAAATGTGGACTTGATACGCATTTAGCAAGTTGTTTAAATAGTGGAATCATCACTTTTTGAAATTCAGCTGGTTCAATAACATCAAGAATTTCTTCTAATTCATTGAGAAACATAACCTCCTTAGGACTATGAGTTTTTGGCCAATATTTTAATAAACCCATTATCACCTATTTTTATAATAGATATATAAAAATAAAACAAAAACTCAATTAAATATTTAAATACCGGTTGAGTTAAACTAGGATCTTTTTCAAGAAATTGTACAATACAATATGCCAATTGAGGATGATAAATACTGAGTGTTTTAGCTTTGTGTAATGGTAATAAAACTTTAATTAGAAATACTTTATGTTCTTCTTTCAATGGTAATGCAAATCCATTGATAATACTAAAAACAAGATTCTCTTATTTTTTTTATTTAAGATAATCGAATTTTTACCTTCCCAGAATTTCAAGTAATTCAGCAACACCATTGTGTCGTTCAGTTTCGAAAATAAACTAAAAGAAAAAAATAAATATTTTTCTTATAAACTATTTTGAATCAGTGAACCAGACTACCGTGTCTGTCATATCATACACGGATGAGAGAGAATTATAAATCTCTCTGCTTCAACAGTTTCCTTAGATCATATTTTATTATAGAAAAATGATATACGTATGAAAAAACAAAGCAGCTTTTTTTTTTAATTTGTAAAGACTGTTTACAATTTCGCGATATATAAAAACAATCATAATGCATTGGTATATTTTTCTTAGAAGAGATCAATATGTGATGGAAATATGATCAGACATCTAGCTGCAGTATAAGATGTTTATATATACTAAGATATGTAAATGCACTTGAATATTTCTATTAAACTTAATACGTATCTCTTTCTTAATGAATACAATTTAGTAAAACTAAATGTACCAGGTATTTATTACGATACAATAACTATAAATAGATTTTGTTGATAATTAATAGACTCATAATTACATAGGAAATCATGCAGAAAAAGATAAATATAATTGTCATCAATCCTATTGGAAAAGGTAAGGCTATTTATATACACATTCTTGCTATAGTCATAATTTACGGGAGCAAACCTTATTGATTAATCTCATATTCAATGAAACTGTAAATCAAAATTTTTTAATTCATTTATTATTCAAAATATCATATAGTAGATTTTTAAAACAAAGAATTTTTTTTATATCGAAAAACAATATTTATCTTTTCTCGACCTATTCAATATAATATTATCGAATTACTATTTTTGACTTATATAAATAATCATTCGTTTAGTATTTTCTAATAATCGATCATGTTCTTTTTTATGATCGGTAATAAAAGAAAAAGAATCTATGTCACCTTATAAAATGTATTATTAATTTGTTTTCTAATATAAGCACGTAAACCAAGAAATTTGCCATAGATTCGATGAAGAATTGTTTTTAAAAAATCACGTTCACGTGGGTCTTCACTATCGAATAAATCGAGTAACTAAAAGAGAAAAAAAAATAACAAATTGTTAAAGAAAATAAGACAATAAATATGTCGAATATCATTTTTTATACATTAAGAACAAATTTTTGATCAACATATTTTTTTGCAATATTCGGTTGAAAATCTGGTGATTCAAGAAAACGTAAAAAGAAATCATAGACAAGGTGTAAATGTGGCCAAGCAACTTCAAGATTTGGTTCATCTTCTTCCGGATCATAATCAGCACCTGATGGATTGCTAATTGGTGGTAATGTTCGAAAGAGATTAATTGAAAACTAAAGGGAAAAAATATCTTTGTTTTTTGTAAATAACAAATCATTTTAATTACCATTCTAACAGCTTCTGGATAAATCGAATCTGTAATTACGCCACGATTTGATGTTATATAATCAATCATTTCATTTAATGCTGCACGTTTAATTTCTTTCCATTTAAGATCCGATAATGGATCAAGTTGAAAATCAAATACAGTACAACATTGTTGTAATTTTTGTCCAAATAATGATTCACGTTCATTAGCTGCTGCTTCTTTTAATAATGGTAATTTCATAAGTTCACGATTTTTTGATATGTTAAAACGTGAAGAATTTCTTCGATTATCTTTACGTATATTTGGTGCACCAGCCATTGGTTGAACTTTAGTTAATGGTGTTTGAGGTGGATGTGATAATGATGTTAGATTTGTATCAGATGGTTGTTGAGTTGAAAGAGAATTTGATGGACGTGCAATTGATTTCGTTGTTCCACTAGTACTAGTTGTTGCTTTACTTGTTGAAGAATCTTTTCCTTTGGACTAAACAACAATGAAAATATTTTATTTTTTATTTTTTTTTTATTTCAAAAATTTTACATCATCCGTTGATTTTAAATCTACATCATCTTTTGATTTGGATTTCGTAACAACAGTTGTCTAAAAAATAAATAAACTCTTTGAGATTATGTTTGTATTGATTTTTAGTAAAATATACCTTTTTAGTTTTAACTTCTTTATCCTTATCCTTTGATGATGATGTTGACGATGACGACGGCATTTGTCGTAGATGAGTGATTGCGTCTGAAAATCGCTTCAGCTCGATAGATCGAACAATGCACAAGGAAAAATAAGAATTGAATTAATCAATATATATATTTATATTTATATTTAGAGAAAATAATTCTTTCTTTCTTTCTTTTTTTTTCTCTTTTCAATAACAAAAAAACGTTTATTTTTATCAACGCAAATCGATCATAACCAATCAATAAAAATTAATTTAAATATGTGTTATTCTCATCTAGAAAACATATGATGATGAATGACAAATAAACAACAAGAAAATCAACAACAATATGATGAATGAAAGAAAAGATGAATTAGCTCGTCGTTTCTTATCGGTCCATTGATTTAACAAATCATAGAAAAGTTTCTTTTCTATACACTGACTTTGCCTTGGTTACGCTTTCCTATTGATCATCAGTGACAGAAAAAAAAAGAATTAATGATTTATATCTTTTATTGTATACCTTGAAAAGTCATGAAATAGGAGGTTAAGATTGAAATAATGTCTTTAGATTATGTCAAATTTTTTTCTTTTTAATTGTTTCTAGAATACAATAGAAATTTATTTTAATTAAAAAATCTTATATTTATATATAGATATATATTCATAATATCTTCATAAAGAAAAACAATAGTATGAGCATAGATGGCGTACTATATATATTAGTCCATTGTTTATTGATTTTTCAACGAGATATAGAAAAAGTTGGATGATGAATTTCTCAAACAACTGTTTCTTTTTGTAATCAAATTTTTGTCTTGACACATAAACAGATAATAATGTCATTTCTCATTTATTTGACTGATTAAAAATAAAATCTATCTTACCTAAAAGTTTCATCAATCCAGAAAACTAAATATTCAACAAAACAAAAAAAAAGATTTTCGTATTTTATGCATCAATAAACAATTAATATGATGGAAATAGGATTGCTATTCTTATGTACATAATGAACTAAACAAAACGTCTAGTGATTTAATCATATATCGAAAAGAAAAGAGTTATTTCTATTTATAATTATAATTTAAAATAATCTCATTGATCTTTCTTTTTGTTTAATCCCCCCATTTTTTCTAGATTCGTTTGTTTGCAAATAATGACACAAAAAAAAATTGATGATCTATTTTCTCAAGCATCATCATCATCATCAATTCGTTCAAGCAAACGTTCTCGTGTAACTCAAATAGCTCCAAATGATCGTGATGAATTTGATGATTTATTTGAATCAACTAGTTCAACAAAACGTCGTCGTACAAATAATAATAATAATAATAATATAAAACAATCAACAGATGTTTTTGATTTTGATGTTCCATCAACATCAACAAATAATTTAAAGAAAAATGAAAATGAAAAATCATCAAACTCATTGAAAAAGAAACGAAGTTTTGTTATTGATGATGATGATGAAAGTAAAGTGATAGATGAACTTTTCAATAATGATACACGAAAAAAAGCTCGACGTCCAATAAAACAAGAAGAATCAACTGATGTATTAGATATGTTTAAAACAAAAATAAATACAAATATTCCTCAAATAATATCAATTAATGATGATTTTAAAATACCTATTAATCCTAAAATTTCGACTACACAAAAGAAAATAAAAATGTTTTTTGATGATACTGATCTTACATCACTTCGTGAACAAACAAATGAACAAAATGATATAGTAAGTTAAAGATAATTCTATATCTATATATATTTTTTAAAAATAAATATGATTATTAATTTAGAAAGAGTATGTTTATGTCAAACCTGTGGTGATTACTGGTGGACAATGGTTATCAAAAGAAGATGAAACAAAGGTATTAATCTAATTTATGTAAGAAATGATAATAAATATTTATTTTAGTCAACATGTGGGACTATTGAACCATCTGATAATCCAACTATTGATAATAATATTCCGGATGATCAACGTAATTTAATGCATATTCAATATGCTTCACTTATTGTTGATGATCAAATTGATAATAGTAATAAATCTAAACGTAATTCTTTAACAAAGAAATCATCTGCTAATTCAAGTAAAAAAATTCTTGATGGTAAATCATTTCAAAAAGTAAGTTAACTCTCCTTTTTGTTATTATTATTATTTAATTTTGTTTTTAGCAACTTGTTTTATCCGAATCAACAATTGTACGAAAAGAAAATCTTCAAAGTTGTTATAATGCTTTGCTTGAAGATATTAATAAACCACGAGTACCTATAACATCATCAAATAAACAAAAAAAATCGGTAAATTAAACATAGAAAAAAGAAACGATATCTTTATTTTTCTTCTTTTAGTTCACATCAAAATCTCTTTCAAATGAAGAAATTATTATTAGTGATGATGAACATATGGATAATGTTGATTTTTTTGATCTTTCATCTCGAAAAAAGAAATTTTGACCGTATTTTTTTTGTATATAGAAATAATTATTTCTGTGTGATATTCATTTTCTTCTTCTTTTGTATTTTTGTATTTGTAATTAAAAAAAATATTTATCTTTATTAACAGAGAAATAGAAGAAGAAGAAGAGTTTTTTGTTATCTCATATTTACATGGAATTATATATAAGACTTATATCCGGTTGGAGAGTAAAAGAAAAAATAGAATTCTTTTTGTATGAAATCTTCATCATCATTCTTTGAATTGCTTTCTTTTCTCCTAAAGATACAAAAGGTTAGTATCAGAACAGTAATTCAATTAGACATTCTCTTTTGTCTATGAATGTTACTTGAGAATCTTTTTTGCTTTTTTATAAACAGAAAAGAATATGACTTCTAATCGTAATGATGAACATACTCAATATATCCAACAACGTTACAACAGTGTAAATGATAAAAATTCTAATCATAATGGACAAAACAACAGGTAAGTTAAAACAAGTTTGATTCACTCACTTATAGTTAACTTATCTTTTTCTTTATACTTATATATCAGTGATGATGCAACCAATCGTCGCCATAGTATAGCTCATGTTAACTTTCGTAAAGCTATCTATCGAAGTCTATCATTATCTCATGAAAATGACGAATACAACAGTATTTTATCTTATATGATATATTGTATGAAAATCTTTTTTGTTTGTCTTTTTATTCTATTAATTGGTGGATTAATTAAATTTATATGGCAACAATATCGTACTTAAAATGAAAGAAAGAAACATAAACCTATTTTTAATTCAATTATATAATCAGCAATTCTATATCTTATTTTCGTTTGATTGTCATTTTCATTTACATAAATAAATAATCAGAAGTTTCATTCAAATATCTATTACTCATCCACTCCCACTCTCATTTTCTATGTGGTTCAACAAAATTATAAAATACTTAATGTCTGAAGTGTTGTATTGTTCTTTGTATCTATGTGTTCAGTCTGAGTGAGCTTTAACTGATATTTCTGACACTGAAGTTGTTTTCAATCATCAAAAAGTTCTGAATTATTAAATCTTTTAATAGACATCCATGTCAAGCAGAAGCTTTTACATGAAATATTTCATCGAATGATAAAGATAAATGTGTTTAATTTATGTACAATCTTTTAAGAAAAAATTATTTAATAAATTAGGTTAAATCTTATTCGAGTTTAAACAACTATACTTATAAAGAAAAATAATCAAGTAACTTTAATTTAATAACATAAAGACTAATTAATAAAAGAATTTCATTTTCAAATATATGATCTTGGTATTCTTGTGCACCTTTTTTGAAGTTCTATACTTTTTAATGGAAAACAATCTGCTGCAAATTTATGTAATACACGACATCGATCTTCTGATATATCTTCATCTGTATATCAAGCAATCGTGTTTTAAATGTTAAATTTAATTGTTTATCTACAAATAATGATAGATATATTTGCAAAATATGATTAAATTGTTCATATAATATTAATAAACGATTATCAATAATAAAAGTTTTTGTTAATAATATTCCAGTTGAGGGTGTGGGTGAGGGTGGGTATGAGGAAGTGGGAGGATAGGTGGATGAGAGTAAGAGCGTGAATGGGTGAGTGAGTGAGGGTCTGAATGTGGTGCCAGTATGAGTAGTTGTGCGTGTTGACGAAAAACAGTCGCACCCATACTTCAAACCCTCACTCACACGCACACCCGTTTTCTTATCGAGCAAATATGTACTATCAAATTTTTCCGACCAATATCCATAGGTCCACGAAAAATAAAAACTTTCATGGTTTAATTTTATACTAATAAACTAGAGAAACCACTACTTCATTTTAATCTCTTTAGTCCCTTTAGTCCTTTTAATCCCTTTAGTCCTTTTAGTCCTTTTGATCCCTTTAGTCCTTTTAGTCCTTTTGATCCCTTTAGTCCTTTTAATCCCTTTAGTCCTTTTAGTCCTTTTAATCCCTTTAATTCCTTTAGTCCCTTTAGTCTTCAGGGTGTGGGTGAGGGTGTTCGTAGGTCTGGGTGCGAGTGTGGGGGAGGATGTGGGTGTTCGTGGGTCTGGGTGCGAGTGTGGGTGAGGATGTGGGTATGGATGAGGGTGTGGGTTTGGGTGTGGCTATTTACACTGTTTAACACCCACACCTTAGAAAAAACTTGAAGGACTAAAAGGATTAAAAGGACTAGACCATTCTTTAGTTGCATAGCATAAAAGTAAACTATAATAACTTTAATTTTTCGTGGACCCCTCCCAATATCGGGTACGCCTGCTAGTAACCTATAGGAGGCTTTTTTGGATGTGGCAAGAATCTAAGAAAAAATTGATCAGGCAAGAATCTTGCCTGATACAGGGGCGTAGCCAAGAGCTTCGAACGAAGCCTGCACACTAACGAGAAAATACTTTTTTTTATCTTGTGACAAGGCTCTTTACCAGTACCCTTCTTCAGATATTTATTGGCCAAGGGGGTGCACGGCACTTGTGCACCCCCTTTAGCTACGCCCCTGGCCTGATAATCAAGAAAAATAAAAATCTCGGAAGATCGAAAGACGATCGTCGATTGATAAAAATAAAGTGCAATAAAATAGAATACTCAAATAGAGCAATAAAATAAGATCCAGTAAAATAGAGTAATAAATCAAAATGAAATAATGCAAAATAAAAAAAAGAATGTGAGTGTTGGTGAAGAGATACTTATAATAACATCACGCGCTCCATCAATATTGCAGTAAATCACTTTCGATTGTTAACGTATTTATTTCTCGAAGGTTCCTCCTTACTGAGCTACGTATATATAAAGCATCAGTAAGACTACAGATACTTACATTTTACATACCAGTTTAAGTTTATTGGCAACTCAGTCTTTACACATTCGATCACCAAGCTACAACAATGCACATTATGAATCAAAAGGTTTATTTGGCAGTCGTCTTAGTTTTGATGGTAACAATCTGCATAGTACGTGGGGAGGAAAAAGGAATGAATCAAGCCGCGAAACCTAATAGTCTTCTTCGTCACGTATTAAGCAAAGGTCATTCTAGTTGTCCTCCTGATTGTGACTTTGAAACTTGTGGTAATAATAATCCTCGTTGTTATAATAATCCTGATTGTTGTCCTTATTGTCTTCATCACAATTATAAACTTTGTAGTCTTAACGCTGTTTGTTGTCATCGTGCTGGCCAATAAGATAGGTATGTTGTATCAATACAGTCTATCGATGATAACTGATTGTAATTCTCTTTTTAGGGTACATGGCACAGATGCAAATCATACCGAAAATCAAACTATATAATCAAGTATTATCCACAAGTTGATTTCGTTTTCTCTTAATATCTTTTAGTTAGTGCTGTTCTTTTCATATACTCAACTATTTAATTTTCTTCTTTAATATTTTTCAATATTTTGCGTATTTTTTCAAAATTTTCAGTTCTAATAAAATATGCGCATCAAAAATACAGCTTGATTGCTAGCGTCTTCAGAATTATCTCAAATATTTACAATAATCACGACTAACGTTGGGGGATAACAATACCAGTGTTACTGATAGATATTGGTGTTGAGTATGGGTGTGGGTGTTTAAAAAATAGGCTAATCTATCTATAAACATTAAATATATTTAACGGCAAAAATTTACATATAATTCACTGTATCATAGCAGCGATAAATAATTTCGTTTCAAAATAAATTTTAAAAGTTTTTTTATTCAGCGTTTCGACTCATTGAAAGGGTCATTCTCAAGATGCACTAGTTTCAGGAAACTTTATATATTTTTATTTTCTACATACGTTCATCTTTAAAAACAGTTAAAATACTACAGAGAAAGGGAGAACGAAAGAGAGAGGGACAGAGAAATGGGAGAACAAAAAAACGAAAGATTATAAAGCACATAGAAAAGAGAAGAACATAAAAAAACAAGGATAAAATCTCATAGATATCAAATAAAGAAAAGATATATGTGTTGTTTCATGTATTTCACATTTTCCTTTAAATCTGGATATGGGTGCGGATATGAGCATTTAGTTCACGAAGAGATCCACAGCCTACTGTCAGATGAGTTTATCACTAATGAAAACTTTAGTGACGACCGTAAAACCCGAATTTTCAGAAGAAAAGGCAGATTTAAATGTAAAAACTCTTCTCGATTTGTGAATATATAGGTTATGATACAGTAGAAAGTACAAGCTAATAAGTAGTATTTGATGGTAATTAGGTTAAAATTCGTTGAGGATCAAGTGAATTCCCTCGACGAGCGTTATTTATTTTATCTCTTTCAGAAAAGGGTCAGCAAATCAAAGGATGAACGTTACTTGTATTTCAAGTATTTGGAAAACATTTTTTTAACCAATAGATATATGTCTACCAAAATGAATAAGTTGATATCTATTGATTGATATTTACACAGTTTAGTAGATTTTGACTGTCTATTCGATCGCCTTGAGACTATCAAAATGAATAGCTGTAGAAGCATTCATCTGTAATCTTTTCGTGAGTAACTATTCGATAAATCTGCTTTTTATTGTGATAATTGTTAAGTTAAATAAAAGAGGAAACATGTATTAGACAAAAAAAAGATCATTCTTCATGCTGATATATACACATACACATACTTCAGAATCGGGAGTGAGAAAAAGGATAAAAGAGACAGAGACTCTATCAACGAACACAAAAAAAGAAAGAAAGAGAAGTCGGATTATCACAGTTCATACTAAAAAAACATATTTGCCTAGTAAATAATATAATCAAATAGAACTTGTAAACCACATTGATTATCAATAGTTAAAATAATATTTGCTTTATCATAATCTTCTTCACAAATTATCATTTTCTAAAACATAAAAAAAAATTTAATTAAATTGCTATCTAAAAATAATGAAATATAATTTTAACGTTTTTATAAACAGATCTAGAACTCTGAGCTAATTAATTAAAATACATCAATATGATATTTTCTTTGATAAAAAAATGAAATTACATATTTCATAGCTGATTATTCCTCTCTAAATATCGAACTTCTATTAGAAAATCTTTTAAATAAAACTGTTGATATTTAAATCTTGGTTCTAATAAATAAAAAATAAGGAATATCTTTCTGGCAACATTGTTTTGATTATATAGCTGATGAAATAATGAAATAAATTTTAATTATATTGATAAATAATATAGAAGTTACTGTCGATATAGTTTATTCACTTCTTTATGATTAACTTAATAATTTCAAGTAACTAATAATTATCGAATTTTATTGAGTTTTTAAATTTACATTAAAATACCACTCATGTATAACAATCCTATGAAGCTATAATCGTATCAAGCTATTGATACACAAGCCAACATGAAAATTATTCATGCATATCGGTTAAACATGCTGCATTCGATAAATTTATTCAAACGTTTCTTTTTCTTATCTCCACTTGTGGTACTTTCAACTCGAAACAAAATCAAATTTTGTTTTACAAGCAAAAATTTTGTTTTTCTTTACTAATCCATAAAATAGATACTGTCTTTGCTTCAGCTTTTAATTAAAAATATTTTTAAACAAAAAAAATTGTCAGGCTTCTTTCTTTCTTTCTTCTGTTTCCTTTGAACACATGTAACCTAGAGTAAGAGATGTAAACATCAAGTCATGCTTGGTTGCTTCTATTAGTGACTCACAGCGACGGACGTCCTTTGAAAATGAAGGCATGTGCGATTGAGATCGATAGAAAGAGACTATAAAGGAATGATGATTTGTCATATTTAAGCATTAACAGATAATGAGACGGTGCTCATGCTTATTGTAAATATTTAGTATTATATTCAGGAAGCAGAGAAGAATATATTTTCAGTCTTTATCTTTATTGAAATGCAAAATTATAAAAAAAATAGAAAAAATAAAAAACACGCAAAAATAAACGATAGTGGAACAAAAAATACGAAAAGATAAGAAAAAGAAGCTAGCTAATTGATAATGTTTTTTTACGTTGATAATGATTGATGGCAATGTTTGCTTTTTTATGTGGATTTTGGATTGTGCTATCATATGCCCTGCAAAGTAAAAAGAATAAATTTATTCAGTATAAAAATAATTCGAAATAATAAACTCAAACAAAAATGTATGATTGATGAAATAAAATATCAACTACAGTCTTTAAACAGCACATATCGGACATAAATTTGTTTTACAATAATCACAAGCAACATTACAATCAGGATAGATATTACAAGCAGGGTCAACACCACAACCAAAAGCAGCACAATAAGGAGAAAGAACAGCAGAATAAACAGGAGTAATAACACCATTATAATAAACAACATTACAATAAGCACAACAATCAGGAACACCAATAGCACAACCATCAGCACGACAACCAACAATATTAAAAAGATCAAGAGCATAACTAACAGCACTACCACTATTTTTTTCTGTCATAGTACGTTTGTTGATTAGATGGTGAAGCAAACGTTTGCTATCCGAACCTTGAACTGCTGCTCCATGTGACATCGCGATATAACTTATTGCTACCAAAACCAAGAATACGACTAAAAAAATCTTTGGACTAATCTGCATAACTCTTTATTGTAGCTTGACACTGAGAAGAGAGTATTGAGTAAATATGCACAAGATGTAATTGGTATCTTCTATATCGTCGCACGAGTGCTTTTATATCTCACAGACAGTGAGTGCGATTTCGTACTTAATAATCCTATTTTTGCACTCACCTATGCGAATTTCCCATCTATTAATAGGATTTCATACTTATTAATCGTAATTTTGCGCTTACCAATGAGAATTCGCCACTTGTCTACTTCGCTATTGCGAACTTAAAAAAGATAAAGTTTAAATAGAATAAATTGAGTACAATTATTTTATTAACTGTGAAGTTAAGTTGTGTGTAATTTTTGAATAAATATTTTCAATTCTATGATTATTTTTTTTGAAAATTGTGGTAAATGAGACTATATGTTGAAATTTAATTTTTTGTCAATAATAAATGAGATTTTGTTTTATTTTAAGGTAAATTGAAAGTGATTGCTACAACTTGTAGAGGATGTAAGTTTTCAGTTGAGAGGTATTCTTTAATAACGAAAAATAACTGTAAGGTGTAGAGGACGTAAGGTATCATACGCAAAAATATTTTCATGGAAGAATAGGTGCATTTTTCAGAGTTATATCAGCTATGAAGAAGTATGATGATATTGTTTTTGTACTAGTTATTAAGCATTATAATATCAGCTTATATGGACTTATAACTTGATTCTGTAAGTGATTTAGGATGAGTAAATCAAAAACAGCTGTATGTAATTAGTTTAATGGAATAAAACTGAATATTTAGTGTAGATTTTATTCTATGAGTTTGATTTTTAAGATTGATAAAAATATAATACTTAAAATCATTGAGTAAAAAAATTCGATTAGAATAGCGGCAAGAATCTTTTCTAATTAAAACAGAGTAAAATTTTAAACATATTTTTGTGAGAAATATTGTTAGTGATTCAATATTTATTTTTTCAAATCAGAAATATCTTTTTATGGAAGTCAGAAGTTTCAATAGTCTAGATCTTTACATTTGATGTGATATTTATATTTTGAGGGTGTGGATGTGAGTATTATAACCACTGCACATACAAACCCACCCTCAGAATCTCAGTTAACTATATATTTTCTAATAAATTGAAAGTAAATTAAATAAATGGTAAAACAAAGAAAATAGGACAAACATTATAAAATCGGCTTTAATTTAGTTCAATATTTAGTATGTGTTGATACATTTTATTTTAAAAAGAAAAAAAAGATGAAATAACATGAATGTAACGAATACTATGAAGTTTACTGTTAGACGGATTCGACTTTAATGATGAAAGACACCGAATAATTTCTTTAATTGTTATAAAATGTTCATAATCAGCTGATAATTCATTTTTTTGCATGTGATTAATCAATGCTCGTTGATCATTTACAGATCTTATTTTATTGTGAGCGATTATATGTCGTTCATTGCTGATCTTTCTTAAATTTATCAGCTTGAAAGTATATTGCGTGGTTTAGAATAATGGTTTTTCAACAGGATCCACCAATGACAGATTCAGTGGATCCTGTTGAACTTGATCCAAAAATATATCATGAACATTTAATTTGTTCATCACTATTGTTTCTCGTTTCGCCCATTCATCTATAATATAATATTATATTTTTTTTTAAAAAAAGAGAATAACGTACTTGTATATTTGCTCCAGTGCTAAAATTCATAGATTTTATTATTGGTATAATAGAGTATGATATAAAAAGATACACAGCGTCATATCCATCTACTTTTATTTGGTCTATAATCATTTAATATTGCAAATATTGTACCCAGGACGATCATTCACACCATCTGAAACATCACCTTATAAAGTATGAAATGGCTATGGAACGGCGTAATTTATACCGTAAACTGCTAAAACCGAGCACTATTTTTCGCCGTTTTCTGGACCGTAATGCGGATGGGGGTGGGTGAGTGTGGGTGATGGACTCAAGACCCCCACATCGTCCAGTGCAAAAAAAACGGCTTATCACTATCACTTCGATTCGGTAAACGGCGTTGCATTAAATTATTTAAAGCTTTGTCAGCCATAGGACGTTTATCACGAAAATGTCTATCAGTTATACATGATTTACAAAAGAACGTAAAGTTTGAGTCCATAATAAACTTTTCAATTTCAACAGATTTTTCTTGTTTTTTTCGAAATTTTATTTGTATCACTAAGAATTTTCATAATTAAACAATAAAAGTGTTTGTGGCAGTAATATACTTGAATACTAAAGCGGCAGCCGAAGTTACTATTTCTGAACTAGTTATTATTTGTTCATTCGGAATACTATTTGGTTTCAAACTTTTTATCTACAACGAAAAGGTGTATAGAAAAAGGAAATCATATATTTTAGTGAAACTTTACTATCTACGTTGTGTCAACTTCGAATTCTTCTGTGAGTGCACTACCGTATAAATTGATTATATTTCTATCCATAGAATTTAAAATAGTTGTTGCATTGAAAAATGATTGCATTAAACAAGAATATCGAACGATGAGTTCAGCACTTCTACGACGTAAAGCTAGCTGTTGTTTAGTATTGTATATTATTGAGTTTGGTACTAGTTTACATTGTTGATTCGGTTTTAATCCTTGCAACCTTGGTTGTAAACATAAAAAGCTTTATGGGACCAAATGAAAGCTTGATAATCAAACAATTTAATTACAAAACAAAGTTGAAATAATGAATATTTTACTAGCCCATTTGTTGAACCTGATGCTAATAAATCATCGTATATATTATTATAGTATTGTTGTTCGTCAACAGACGTTGATTGTGCACAACTGAATGCATTATTTATATCAGAACAGTACTAAGGATAATGTTCGTGTAATCCACCAGCTATTTGTATTTTTCTATATTAACGCAAAGAAAAAAAGGCATTTTGGTTTCAAAAGTAATGTTTCAAGATTGAGTATATAAACATACGATAACTCCCGTAGCATGTCGGACCACCTTCGTCCTGTACTTGCTATACAAATCGATATGGTTTTGTCTCTAATAACTTTGCTACCATGTGTTATCGTGCTCTTGACGATTTGATTGCCATCCCAACCTTGAAAAAGAAAGAAACATGATGTTTATGTTGAGGAAAGAATGAAAAAGTTGATTTACAATCGATAAGCGTTCCCTGTTTGATATTTGCTGTTAAATCATCCGGATTGAAAAAGGAGCTTTCTTGAAGAATTCCATCACCCTACCTGGTCAGGAAAAAAACACTTGTCTTTATAATCATCATGATAGTGCGAGTTTGGGAGAAGATAAAGTAGACACACCCACACCCACCCTCAAGATGGCTAAAGATATGTGATAATCGATTCTTTTCTTTCTCCAAATCATACATCCACTGTATAGTTAAAAATATTTTAAGACGTTGATAAAATCACAAGAAGTAGTTATTGCAGGTGTTGATATTAGTGAGGGTAAGGATATAGATAAATAATGAACATCTATATCCTCACATTGAATATGTTGCTTGAAATAGAAAAAGAATATGGTTTTCGATGTAACACGATTATGGACATGTTGCTTTTTTTGACAAAATGAATGTTGTCGAGAGTGGAGGCGCTCTCAGCACAAATATTTTTCTAGAGGTTTCTTCTATACAACTGTTTCTATAATGTCTGCTGACTAGTACCTTATTACAAACTACGTTTCTCATCACTATATTTTATTTTTATAATAAAGTAGTTTATAAAGTAATTCAATATTTCTATACATACGTATATAACCGATAAGACTATTTTGAATTCATCAAATGCTAGTATAGCCCACTACGATCAATATTTTTTTCGTAGCTTACAATGAGAATCACATTCACTTCCCTTGTTGAATCTTTAGATGTTTTCTAATTCTATGAATGAATCGTCCCAACAAACAAGCAATCAATCATTAATTCCAGTACACGCACAATTAGAATATCAAAATTTGACCGATATAGATATACAGCATGTGATTGATGAACAAATTATAGAAAAGCACTGTACAAGTCTTAATTTGAGTGGAAATCAAATAACACATAAAGGTGTTACCATGCTTGCTAATATATTAAAGAATAATAAAGTAATATATCTATTACGATTAAATTATACACTACTAAATGGTTTTATTTGATTCACGTTTAAATTGTAAAATTTAAACTTTCAATGATAATGAACGGTTTTGATAGTTAATCTTAAAAAAATAGCATATTACTTTAAAATTGTCATAGTTGAAGTTGTTTCTTTTTATATTTCTCTCTAAAATCATAGGATTAAAGTTTTTTTTCGAATCCTTTTCTATTAGTAAAACGTGAGATTTAATTCATTGTAGTTCAAATTAACTCATTAAATTTGAAAGTTAAGAGAATGTAACTCAAGTTATAGATCTCACAAGGAAATATATTGTTTACTGAGATAAAACTACATGTATATTCATCTTTTTTCTATATATAGACACTTATAATACTCAACCTTGACGCAAATCCAATCAAAGCAGTTGGTATACAACAACTTGCTGATGTTTTAAAAATTAATACAGTGATTTCATGCCATTTTTATATTTTTCATATTTATGTTCACTTTTGCCAATAGATACTCAGTGTAATGAACGTGCAGTACAATGAAATGGGAGATGAAGGAGTACAATATCTCGCTGTTGGCTTACGAAATAATACAGTGAATTTCATTCTTCTTTGATTCTTTTCATAGTCATATTCTTTCCTATAAATAGGCGCTGAAAGAATTATATCTTGGAGGAAATAACATTGGCGCCGTTGGGATGCAATATCTTGCTGATACTTTAGCAACTAATACAGTAACCTTCATTTTCTATTTATCTGTCTCCAATGTTTTTTAATTCATGTGAGTAGACACTTACTAAACTGGATCTATCTCAAAATCAAATTGAAGACACTGGAATAGAATATCTCTCGAATGGTTTACGAAATAATACAGTAAATGATATTTCCTATTTATTTCTCATTTTCAACTTCTCTTCATCCAGACACTCACAACATTAAATCTATTTTCTAATCAAATCGGACCTTCTGGTGCTCAACATCTCGCTCATGCTATGCGAAACAAAACAGTAACTAGAAATCTTTCTTTCTACTTTTCTTATATATATTTTGTCTATTTCTCATGAAGAAACTCACTGAATTGCATTTCGGAGGCAATATGATTGGAGACAGAGGAGCACAATATTTTTCTGATGCCTTACAAAATAACAAAGTGATATAAACTTCTTTTATTTTTCCTATCTCTTTCAGATTTATTTTGCTTTTTATATGTAGACACTCAAAATATTGTATCTTTCTGAAAATGGAATCGGTTTTTCAGGAGCGCAACATCTCGGTGATGCCTTACAAATTAATACCGTTAGTTTAATTCTTTTTTTATTTTTTGTAAAAGTGATCTTTTTTCCCTACATACAGACACTTACAACACTAGACCTATATGGAAATCATATTCAAGCTGTTGGTGCAAAACATCTTGCTGATGGCTTAAGCAAAAAATCAGTAACTCTTATTCGATTTTCGTTTTGTTTTTATATTTCTTTTTATAAATAGGTATTGCATACACTGGATCTTCAATATAACAAAATTGGAGATAAAGGAGTACAGCATCTCGCTCATGTTTTACATGATAACAAAGCAATTCTGATTTTCTTTTTATATCATAGATTTATCCTTTTCAATATTTATAGACACTCACCACACTAAGTCTTCAATACAATGAAATCGGAACTGCTGGTGCACATGATCTTGCTGATGCTTTAAGAAATAACACAGTACCTTACATATTCTTTTGATTAAGTACAAACTCTATGTTTTCTTTCCAAATAGGCATTGATCATACTGAACTTTCAGTATAATCACATCGGAAACAAAGGAGCACAATATCTTGTTGATGCTTTACAAAATAATACGGTATTCATGATTTTTTCTTCTATCCTTCACAAACTCATATTGTTGTCTACATACAGACACTCAAAGAATTGTTTCTTCTTGGAGACGACACTGTAACCATTTGGGATGAACTAGAACAGCAAGATCGTCGAATACAATAGTCTCTTTTTTGTATAAACGGTTATTATCAGTGAACATTTGATTTATCGTATTGTCTAAAAACAATTTTCTTAATGAATTATCTTAATAAACATATTTATTTTCAAGATTAAAAGAAAGAATTAAAACGAGCTTAGAAAACCTATCTAAGATAAGTTTAATGTTGATATTTTTTTTACATTCTTTTGCAAAAGAAGAATATAACGACTACTAATAGGTTTTACTGATGATAAAATC
This sequence comes from Adineta steineri, assembly GCA_905250115.1. Classification (NCBI taxonomy): domain Eukaryota; kingdom Metazoa; phylum Rotifera; class Eurotatoria; order Adinetida; family Adinetidae; genus Adineta; species Adineta steineri. Next base: position 228,968 of record CAJNOI010000115.1, read on the forward strand.
AGATATCTTGTGTGGGTTCGAGTGAAATTAAGACGCACACGCACATACACCTGTACGTCCGCATCTGCCCTCAAAATTTAAGTTAATTATATATTTTTGAATAAATTGAGGGTAAATTAAACAAATGGTAAAACAAAGAAAATAGAATAAACATTATAAAATCGGATTTAATTTAGTTCAATATTTAGTATGTGTTGATACTTTTTATTTTAAAAAGAAAAAAACTGAAATCACAAAAATTTAACGGGTACTCTGAAGTTTATTGTTAGACGGATTCGAATCCAATGATGCAAGACAAGGAATAATTTGTTTCATTGTTATTAAATGTTTATAACTAGTTGATAATTCATTTTTTTGCATGTGATTAATAAATGATCGTTGATCAGTTACAGATCTTGTTTTATTGTGAGCGATTATATGTTGTTCGTTGCTGATCTTTCGCAAGTTTATCAGCTTGAAATCGTATTGGGTTTTCTGTAGCAACTCTTTTTCAACAGGATCCATCGATGATATAATCAGTGGACCTGTTGTACTTGATCCAAAAACACATCGTGTACATTTAATTTGTTCATCATTTGTTCATCTCTTTTAGCCAATTCATCTACAATATAATCTTATATTTTTAAAACAAAAAAAGAATAACATACTGGTATATTTGTCCCAAGTGCAAAAATTCATGGATTTTATTATTGGTATAATAAAATAAGTTTGAAAAAGGTAGACAGCTATGACGCTGTCTACCTTTAATTCATTCATCAACATTTTCTTGTTCAAATACGCATATTTATTCTTTAATATATTAAATTGTTCCTGCTGATGTCGTTGTATTACTTGTATTTGTTGTTCATGTTGTTTTTGTATATTCTGTAGCTGATTAGACTGCAGGTTAATACAAATTTTTAAAAAATGTAATTCATCAATGATTCGTTTATAAACTTCACCAAAATTTTCTTGTAACGATAGATCTTAGGTGTGGGTGATGGATACAAGACATTCACATCCTCTGGTATAGAAAAACGGCGTATCTCTATCACTTCGATTCAGTAAACGGCGTTGCATTAAATTATTTAAAGCTTTGTCAACTATAGAACGTTTATCTCGAAAATGTCGATTTGTTTTGTTTTTTCAGAATTTTATTTGTATCACTAAGAGTTTTCATAATTAAACAATACAAGTGCTTGAGGTAATAGTATATTGAATACTAAAACGGCAGTCGAAGTTGCTGCTTCAGAACTAATCATTATTGATCTAATTGGAACACCATTTAGTTTCAAATTTTTTATCTACAACGAAAAAGTGTATAGAAAAAGTAAATCATATATTTTAGTGAAACTTTACTATCTACTTTGCTTCAACTTCGAATTCTTCTGCGAGTGTACTACCGTACAAATTGATTATATCTCTATCGATAGAATTTATAATAGTTGTTGCATTCAAAAATAATTGCATTACACAAGAATGTCGAGTAATGAGTTTAGCACTTCGACGACGTTAAGCTAGCTGTTGTTTATTATTGTATTTGGTACTAGTTTACATAGTTGATTCGTTTTTAATTCTTGCAGCCTTGGTTGTAAATATAAAAAAGCTTCACCTGACCAAATAAAATCTCTATAATAAAACAATTTAATTACAAAAATAAAGTTGAAATAATGAATATTTTACTAGTCCGTTTGTTGAAGCTGATACTAATAAATTGTCATATATATTATTATAGTATTGTTATTCGTCAACAGACGTTAATTGTGCACAACTGAATGCATTATTTATATCACAACAGTAGTAAGAACAATGATCGTGTAGTCCGCCTGCTGTTTGTTTTTTTCTATATTAACGTGAACAAAAAAAAAGAAATTTTGGTTTCAAAAGTGTATGATTCTTAAGTTCATATAAACTAAATTGCAGCGATAGCTCTGAGTTAAAATCAATCTATGAACTTGAACCATCGATATCAAATAGAAAATTTTCAATTATTAGTATAAAAACTACGTGATATTGAAATAATATCGTTTTTCATTTTAATAAACACATTAATTAGTCAAAGCTTTTTATCATATAAGAAAACCTTTTCAACAGCAAACAACCAGATATCATTTTTTTTATTTCATGAAAATATCATTAAAAAGAATTAGTTTTATATATAATACGAAAGTCATTTGATTTTTATCAAATGTTCAAAACAAATAACCAAAATAAAGACTTTCATTATACATGATTAAGAAATATATGAAACAGCAATGATATTATAAGTTAACCCATTTCATTTAGAGGTGTCACATTTATTACTATGTAGTTCTACTATTTAACAGAAGTTATGTCTCACAAAAATGTTGATTGCAAATTGAGTATATTCATATCAAGTACAACAACACTAATAAAAAAGCGCAATAAATATTTAAGTTGATTTTCGCGGAAAGCTGAAGAAAGATATATTTGTCAAGGAGAAACAATAATGAAAGTTACACCGAACGCAGACAAAGAAACATATATTATCTATATGATCTTTCCTTATCACTGCTGTTATAAAAAGCAAAAAGAAACGATATTCGAGCAAATAGATTGATTGTATGAAAAATAACTTATAAAAGAGAGTACAGTTTTATTATTATCGTATAATACTCGAAGTGTTTCTTTTTCTACGAAAGCTCCACTAAAAACTGACGAGTTTTTGAATTTTAAAAAACAAAACCATGCATCAGTAAGTGTTGTAGTTCATGCTATCAATCGACTTATTTAGATCCATTTTTAGTGTTATGAAAGTTTCTCTAACAATTTTGTTCGTAATACTTATATTGATCTATATCAGTTTATTTATACTAAAACTTGTCTTCTACTCTAAATGGTCAATGCATCAATGCCCAGTTGCAACAAATTTAAAATTATATTTGATTGCAAGTGGTGTACTCGAAATTATATGGCCTGTTCTTTTTGCTACTATACCTTTTTGTGATGCAAATGCATTCGATAGTGTAACAAAAACTTATCAGAAATGGAAAAGTGAAAATGGAGGTCCATGGCGAAAGGATGGTATTAAAGAGGAGACATCATATGGTAAATTAGAATTTAAAATGTATGATAAATTGTTAACTTTATTTCTCGCTTAGGAATTGGTGTTTGGACTATTATTGCTGCGTGTGTATGTCTTTTTGCAGATTTTATTCTTTGGTGTTGTGGAAATGCATGGATATTAACTAAATACAAATACGTTGAATATCATGATTCTTTTTCTTTGAGTTATTGTTATGCCTCATTATTTAAAGCTGCTTTTGGTATTATGATTGTCACTGATATTTGGTGTGTCTTTGTATGTCTAGCATTAATTCTTTATTGGATGTTTAAGTAAATTGAAGTTTATTAAGAGAAAACAGCATACTACTTGAATTAGTGTATATATAATATAGTCAATAGTTTGTAGTGATAAGACGAGAGCTATTACTGTTTCGTTTTTTATTTTCACTGATCCTATTGAAAATAACTTTACTTGAATAACTGTTTAACAAATACTCAAAGAAATAACAATAGATCAACTTAAACATGCTTAACTACTCCAAGAAGAAACGAATCAGTTGATTTTCTTTTATGAAATAACTAAATATATGTATATATAGTACAGTTACGAAAAAAAATCAAATATGCATCTGATTTACATTTACATGATAGAAATAATATTTAATATTGTTAAAACTACTTCGTTCAAACCCACGCCACTTTGATTAGGAAACATTTTCTTTATATGTTTTGACGGAAGTTGGTTGTACTGATGCGTTAATATAAACAAATCTTTGAAATACTTTAGGACGTTTTACTTTCTTTTTTTTCAATTTAACTTTCGCTGGATCAATGCCAATAATATATTTTAGAATATCCATGATGAAAACAAATATAAAAACAGCTACGATAGAAATAATTGATATATAAGCAAAAGATTTCGAAATAATTTGATAAATAACTATTCTTGATGCAGTTATTTGACAATTTTGACCAGAAAAACTTGATCCGAGACATTCACATGTATAATTAAGTAATAATGATCGACATACACCATTATTTAAGCATTTCGTATTATCACAATAATACATTTTTGTTTCACAATGTCTACCTATCCATCCCAGTGGACATAAACATTCAAATGTGTTATTTGATATTGTATTACAAGTACCTGAAATACAGTTGATTATCTTCAATTACATAATCTAATACAAAAGAAAAAAATAACAATACCATCATTCCAACAAGTATTCAATTGACATGGTCGATTATCAATCTCACAATTGATACCATCGAAACCTGATAGACATGAACATGTATAATCTTGAATAGCATTATTGGTATTATTATTATTTATACAAGTGCCATTATTTTGACAAGATTGAAGCATATCACATGGTGTAGATGATACATTACAGTTGGGACTAATTTCATATTGGCTATGACATAAGGGAGGAACAAAGAATATTGACGATGAATGAGCTAAATAATAAACAATATATATGTATATGATAAGAATCCGTTGTTTGTTGAATTTGTGCAAAAACACAGTTTTATCTTAGTTAGAAAATATTATTCAATACCTTTTTGATTAGTCACAGTTGTTGATAACATAGCAGTTGATACAGTAGGATTCGATGAACTTTTGTCTGAAATAAAATATAGTATAATAATAAAATTAAAAAAAAATCTGAGCAAAACAAATCAAACCTACCTTCTTCTAAAGTTGACATCGATGTTGATTGCTGTGTAGTATCTTCATCTATATTAAATATTAATTCATATATACATTTTACTAGTAAAGACTCAAAATTTGATTTCTATCCTTGAGAAGGAAAAAGAATCCCAAAAATATTCGTTAAACTTACCTTCAGTGTTATTTAATATGAACTTTTGAATTCGACTATTATTTTGATCAGTAACAAATATGTTACCATAACTATCGAAACTAAGAGAAGCTGGATAATTTAATTGACTAGATCCAGAACCAGCTAATCCATGACATCCAACTAAACATCGAAAACCATATGGTCCAGATCCAACAATACGATGATTACCATTATCCACAATAAATAAATATTTGTCAATATCAAGAATAATTCCAGTTGGATGATTCAATGTAATTGTTAAGTTTAATGATGTCATTCCTGCTACTGTTCTTCCATTTAATTCTTCTGATCGAAAGAGTTGCACTCTATTATTTTCAGAATCTGCTACATATAGATCGAAGTTAGTATCAACAAAGATTCCATAAGGAAACCAAAGTGTACTCGAAGTAGATCCATTACATCCTGTGCCTGCAATAATTGTTGTTGTATTTGAATTGCTATTCAATGATTTTGTGACGACTTGATGAAAATCAGACATTGAACAATATAGAACATCACTAATATCAATGAAGAGACCTAAACATTTTCCGGCAACATACATAATAGGAATACTACTATTTGCATCTGTTGACCATACATTCACTTGTTTATTCGAAGCACCATCATCAATATAAATATCGCCATTATTTTTAATAAAGAGAGCATATGGATGTGACATATACTGTAAAAGTGTTCTTGTTGGTGTACTAACATTGTTAAACCATATTTGAATTTGTCCACTTGCTTGATCAGCAACATAAATTGTATCGTTCGTATCGATAAAAATACCATATGGAGATGTTCCGACTGTTAGATCTGTTGCGAACGTTATTCCATCAGTATACCAAGAAGCATTTGCATTGAATTTTGGTTGATTATATGAAACAACTAAACAATATATAATTTGATATTAATTAGAATTATAATTAATATAAGACATTAATATTACTTGTATTTGAAAGAGATATTGTTACACTATTTTGTTGAATTGTATCTGTTGAACTTTCCACTGAAAAGAAAAATAATATATTTAGAATATAAAATGAAAGTATAAGAAATTAAAGATTCTATTACTATTATATACAGTTGATGTTATAGTTTCCTCAGTTGTTGTAATATTATCTATAACAAATGAAACAATTCTATGTATATTGAGAGATACTTTCATAAGTATATCAAAACTTACCACATAAGCCCGTTAACAACCTAAACTTTTGAATTCTACTATTTGTTTTATCATCAACAAACAAATTTCCATAACTATCAAATGCAAGAGACCATGGATACCATAACTGATCAGATGATGTACCATTTGAATGATAACATGCAACTAAACATCGAAAACCAGTTGGTCCAGATGCAACAATACGATGATTGAAACGATCAACAATATAAAGATATTTATCAGCATCTAAAGCAATGGCAGTTGGATGGTTCAGTGTAAATGTATTATTTAAGGAACCACTTCCTGCTATCGTGATTCCACTTAATTCTCCGGATCGAAACAATTGCACGCGATTGTTAGAAGAATCCGCCACATATAAATCAAAATTGACATCAACAAAAATTCCTTTGGGTTCATAAAGTGAATATGAGTCCGAACCCATAGTACCTGTTCCGGCAACGATTGTTAATACATTAGAAGGACTATTCAATGATTTTGTAATAACTTGATGAGATTCTTCCATTGAACAATAAATAGTATTATTAATATCGACGAAAATATCCATGCACTTTTGACATGAATACATTATGGGAATACTCACTAATGAATTTAGTGTACATTTATCTATTTGACCAGTTGAATTATCACTATCAATATAAATATCACCGGATGTTGTAACAAAGAGACTATATGGATTTAAAAAATTTCCTGAGATATTCATTGGTATAGAATTTCCTTCGAACCATACGACAAATCGATTATTTTGTTGATTAGGTATATAAACTGTGTTATTCGTATCGATAAAAATATCGTATGGTTCTGTGCCAATTGTACTGATATCTGCAAAAGTGGTAGCATTTAAATCAAATGCTGGATTTGGACAGAATTTTGGTTGATTATAAGACACACCTAAAATATAAGAAACAATTATAATTAGTTTTATCAAAAAAACCATTGAAATAATCATTATATATTATTTACCTAATACTTGGCCAATAAGTATTAAAATTATCCATCGTCTCAATTCATTACCAATTAATGTCATTTTGTATTACTAAAAGTGCTCTTTGATCATAGAATGTTTAGCAATAATAAGGGACAAAAATATCAATGTAAAAAGAACGTAAATAACATTTCTATTATTTCTTTCGTTCAATAATAGATAAATATTTCTTGTTTTCTATAAATTTCTTTTCTGTTTGTTTATTTGTTTAGTCATTGAATCCCGGCTCGATGACACCTAACATGTTTCATTAAATAACCATGCAAAGATATACAAATATGGTATATTGAAAAAAAGTTGTCATTTCTTTTTCGATTTCTTTTTTATATTTTTAAAGTGTGTTATATAGTGAATTTTGTTGACAATTGAATCTGATGATGATAAAAATATTTCATAAGTATTTCAAAGAATATCAATCATGTTAGATTTGTTTCATTGATGAAAGAAAAGTCTTTGTGACATTAGAAAGTATTCTAAACTGAACTATTTTTATTATTTTAACCGTTGGATTGTTTTTATGTGTAAACAAATTTTCTCGTAATTGATTTTATTCACGTTTTATGCTCCGACAAGTTTATTCATTTATTTTCCCGTAATAAACTAGATTTTTGTTCACTTTCAAGAAGTTTACTTTTCTCTCGAATGAAGAGAAGGTCATATGATTTGACATATGCATGTCATTTTGTATGTTTTGACCATACACTACAAATCAACATATGATTTCTATCTGTTATTCAGTATAGTTTAATAGATATTATAGTTTTAAATCGTCTTAAATTTTCTATCTCAGTATATTTCAAATCGTTATTATGTTACAATAATACTACAAATGACTGAAGTTTTTAAAATCTTCTTTTTCTATTTTAAGATTGAATTAACAACAAAAAAGTGTTTGACTATTTATTTAAATTGTAAATTATTGTTGAATAGAAAATAGATTAGATTCGTGAGGTAATTGAATATTACGATGTTGTGCACTGTTTATAAACCATTTTTCGACTAATTTTTGCTGATCATTAAAAATTATATGTCCACCAGGATTGGATAAAATAACTTGTTGTTTTTTAGACACATAATAAATATCGGGATAACTTGAAATAATTGAAAAATGTGCATGAAAACCAGAATAACCTAAATGACCATCAAAAAGATAAGAACCTTCATTGTCTTCGATTAATTTTGGTAATGTGTTTATTAATTGGCTCAATTGTTGCCATTCATCAAGTGATAACTGCCAATGTGGATTTGGTAAGCCAGAATAAATATATATCGTAGCATAAGGATTGAAATTTTCTTGTTGTGTCATCACAGTATCAAATTTAGTCGAAGATATTATAAGAAGAAAAAACACAGTGAGATCAATTAAAATAAAATACGCCATTTCTTATCAACGAGCTAAATATGAGATGAAAAAGAAATGTTATTATAAATATATTTTCAACAGGAACAATAAAAACATGAATCATATTGACATAGAACCATAGTGAGAGAAAAATAAAGATGAATGCAATTATAACGATAGAATCAAAATGTAATATCATCAAAATTAAGTCCATGATGGACATGAATTATAGATATTTTTTATATAATTATAATAAATCATTTAAGATCTACATAGGGTCTTGACATTGCGCCTGTCTTTTCGCCCACATTCATACCCTCAGATATAGAAATGCTCTCACAAAAACTAGGTTGAATGCACCGAGTTGCTTCCTATCAGTTATATTGGTGTCAGATACTGTACGATATTTTTATTCGAGTAGGTTAGCATATAAAATCATCAACAATAGAAAATAAGTAAATAGAGTCCATTTGCTTGCAAAAGCACAAATATAGTTACTACCACCCGATGGACTTTTATCCATTTTAAACATTTGAACTCTCCAATTGTCCCAATCGCTAACAAATAGATCCCCATCATTATTAAATGCTAAGGATACAGCACCATTAAGTTGATTTGAAGCACTGCCAGGACCATGTCCTCCAGCAATGATAGTGCCATTCCGTGACCCTACAGGTATGCTCATAACACGGTGATTATGATCATCTACAACATAGATTGTTCCTTGCTCATCTAAAGTAATACCACCAACTACACTAAGCTGATCTGTTCGACTACCGTTGCCATTTCCACCAGCAACAATAGTTCCTACTTTAGCATTCGCCATCCATTTCATTACACGATGATTGTTAGAGTCTGCTACATAGACAGCACCATTGTCATCAACTGCTACACCTCGAGCTGAAAAGAAAATAGAAAATAGAAATATCTATTAAAACATTGCTAGTAGTATACTTACGATAGTCAAGCTGATTGAGAGCTTCTCCTTTGCCATTTCCGCCAGCAACAACACCCACAAATTGACCATTTTTCGTATACTTGACTACACAATGTTCGCGATGGTGCCCAACATAGAAATATTCTTCTTTTTTATCTAACGCAATACCGTAAAGTGAAGTACTGGCATTAATTATTCTTTCACCTGCAGTAGCTCCTTTCCTCCAACGGATCACACTTCCATTTATGCCTTCTTCAACGGTAACAAACAAAGTACCTTCCTTATCAAATGTGAGAGCAGTAGGAAGACAAAGTTTGCCTTGTTCACTTGTTCCACAATGACCTCCGGCCCAAAGGAAACCACTTACTGCATCTCGATCCCATTTAACAACTCGATGATTAAAATAATCAGCAACAAAGACTGCATCATTGGAATCAACAAACAATCCATATGAAGAGTTTAATTGATAAAGAGCATTTCCTTCACCATGGCCACCAGCCACTGTTTTGCCATTCATTTCCCATGTTTTTGTCGGACAAAATGCTAAAAAATATTATACTTAATAATTTAATCGTCTAGTAGCAAACACATAAGAAAACATATTTTAGATATCGCATCCAATCCATAAATGGTTTCTTGCAGATAATAAATATGTATTTTTATAGAGTTCTCAATGCTTCATAAGATAATACTGATTTGAAGAGGCGTACAGAAACTTTTATGTATCACTGTCCTTTCTCAAAACCATGTGTCTGAAAAATAATTGAAGTCTGACTCAGTCATTTCTACCGACTTTATTAATGATATATTACAGACAGTTTTCATTAAGCAAGCAAGCAAAGTGGATAATATCCTCGTAATCATACTATGATGAGAAAAAACAAATCGAATACGCACCATTCAATGGACATTTATCATAACGGCTATAAGTCGCAGAGACTTGAGCTACCAGCTGAAGCAAGAAGAAAAATAATGTTGATCTCTTTGTCACCATTACAAGTAGAAAAATGAATGTGTGATTATTTTGTTTCTTTTTTTAGAGATAAATATATGTCAGTCATATGCTCTTCAAATACGGTAAGTAACACTTCTTCTTATCTTGATTTATATCTAGGTCATATGCTTACAAGTAGGAATAGTATACTATAGAAATTGTTTCGAAGACGGGAGTGTAGCTACAGGCGAGATGTATATGTATCAGATTCAATACTATTATTCTCATTCATAACTACATCCTCAAGATAGTTTTCGTTGACAGTTCTGTACGTTAATACTTTTGAAAATAAATCCATTAGTATCTCCATCTATATAAATATTATTTCATAAAAAATATGAAACCAGGTTGATTGAGATAATATACTTAATGTCAAAATGATTTCGTTTGAAACGGAAATCTTCATATTGGACACCTGTGACTTATTCTTCCCATATATAAAATCATATTGAAGTATTTTACATCAATATAATTGGTTTAGTTAGATTCATTTCATTCACAATCGATTCTTTAACACTATGAAAAAAAACAGGATGTGAGTGTAGATGAAAAGTGAATATAACAATCACTCTCAAGTAACAATTTTTAACTTTTAAAATTCTTGTGTTGAGTAACAACATAAGGTGGTATTTCTATAATTACATTTATTTGTATTTATTGAGGGTGTGGCTGTTAATATAGAACAGATTGTTACCCACATCCACACCCATCCTCAAGATTTGTATACGGAAGGTTATAAATACGTTCCGCTTCATTTCTATTGTGTGTGTGTCTTCTTTCTTCACATATATGCACCTGTACTCGTATTAGCGTAGAATGAGTGGTATATGTTATCGGTTGCTCGCGTATAACACGAATGAATAGTGATAAAATATAATGGCAAGGTTTTACCTTTTGTTCTTCAATGAAATGGAAGAAAGAGAAAAGCCTTAATAATTTGAATGTTTACATATGCTCGATTCATTCTAAGTAATAGCTTTACGCTCAATGAATCATTAAAAAGAAAAAACTAATATATAATTTACAATCATAAGCAAAATATTTTTCTATTTTGTTCGTGGCAAATACCTTGAAATTTGATGCGGTAGGTAATTAAATTTATTGCTCTATTATGTTAGAAAGTAACTTACAATCGTGACAATTTGTTTCTATTGTGTTGGATTAGAAACAGCACTAGATTTTAGTGTATTCGATAAACTTTAAAATAATATAAAAATTCGTGAAATGCAATCGAAATCTATAGATTCACAAAAAAAATTTATCACTAATCATCTTTATGATGCACCAAAAGTGCGTATTGACTAAGTAGAAACTGTATATCAATAGTTGTCGTTATTTTTTATTTATTTTAACTACACCTCAAACTCATTCGACTGCTAAGATGAATAAACCGTTTAAAAATTTAATTTAGTTTTCCTGATTTCAGATAGAAAGAATCTCTATCTCGCTCTGTACTAATTGTTGTTTTTATGTGATACAGATTTTAGTAAACGTTGTAACACTACAGTGTAATTATGATAAAAGTTTAGTAACGATATAAAAATGACTTTGAAGGTCATTGCGAATTTTGGGATTATTTTATATTCATCTCACATTTGTATTCATATTCAAACACGGTCACATCTACATCGATACCGTAATATGATGTTCAAACTGAGTATAGCAAAATGATAGAGGACGTTTTGTGCTTTCTTGCTATATAATTATAATAAGTTAATAGATAAAAAAGAGTATAGTAAAGTGTTTGAGAAGTCATTTCAAACGCTTCAAAGTAGCAAAAACTAATCTCAAATATAAAAATTCACTATTTTCCGTTGATTAAATATAAGATAATGTTTCTTTTTAATTCATTTCCTATTTAGAAATCAACTCAATTGAACAATGTCGTTGTTTATGGGCATAAACTTCATGTTAATATTTATAGCAAACGACTATGCTGATGCATTTCCTCGAAACAAGATTGAAAAGAGTTACGCAAATGCAAAACATTTACGTGAATTTACTGATCAATTACAAAGAAATGATAACACACAATTATCATCCAATACTAGTAAGATATTGCATGTAATTTGTACAAAGTCAGTGAGATGCTTATATAGAATAGAACTACAAATTTCTTTGTTAGCAACTAAATCACATATTAGAAATAGTAAACTAGATTGATCAATATTTTCTATGTTCTATGAATATTAGTTGTGTTGACCGAAATGAGCTATTTGAAAAAGAAATCCTAATAAATTCTCATCAGAACTCCCATTTCAAAATAAAATTGCTTATTGAGTAAAACATTCTTTCCGCGATCTTCATAGTTTCATTCCCAATCAGACGTCTTGTACTACTTCTCGCGGGTTCATTTAATCCAGTGACAATTGGTCATTTACGTATGCCTGAAATAGCTCGTGATTATTACTGTCTACATTCAATACAACTTCTTGAAGGTAATATATGATGTTCATACAACAAACATCGATATTCAATTTCATCATTTTCTTTTTAGTAATTATATCTCCTGTCAATGAGTTTTACAATAAAACTAGTTTAACTCCAGCAACTCATCGTATTGAAATGCTTCGAGCAGCTATTTATAATGATAATAAATGGCTTTCTGTTGATACTTGGGAAGCTGAACAACCATTCTGGACACCAGTAAATCTAGCACTTGATCATCACTATAAAATTATTAAACAAAAATATGGTGAAGATACTGAACTTCGTTTATTAGCAGGTTTTCTAAATATATGTTATATATTTTTCTTTGTAATATTTTCTTCTATCTAGGCAGTGATCTTGTACAAGAAATGTTGAATCCAACAAAGTGGTCACCAAAAGTTATTAATTATATAATGAGAACTTATGGTGTTACTTGTATAACTCGTTTAAGTGATACAGAAGTTAATAGAGGTGATTCTATAATAGAATATATTACAAAAGAAATGCCTAATCAATGGAAACAACATGTTGAATTTATAGTAGATACAATGACTAATGACATATCATCGACAAAGGTACGAGCACAATTAGCAGAGGGTTACAGTGTTAAATACATTGTACCTGATGCTGCCATTGCAATTATTTATTACTATGGATTATATAACTCAACGGCACCTATATCTTTATTTACTTGATCATATGAATAAGAAAAAATATGATTTAATCGAAATTCTTATCTCATCATTATCGTCAAGTTCTACGATGTCAATCGATTTACATAGTTTAATATCTAATATTTATAAAATGTGATATATTAAGAAGGATTATAAAATAAATCTTTCATAAATAAATTATTGCAATGAAGATACTAAAGTATGAGAAAATCGTAAGGGTGTGGATGTGGATTATTTAGATGAATGTATCACTCTCATACCCGGATCGAGAAATTCGAAGTTACCAATTATTTTTTAAAATTCTTAAGATTAAGTTTTGAGTGATATACGAATAACAATATCAGTATCGATAATGCTGGATTCTAGTGTATACAATTCCCAGTATGTCTCTCTGAAGTATCGCTAGGGTTCTGAATAGTCTTACAGGATCTCCAATATTTTCTTCGAGGAATGCATGTAAAAACTCGTTACTGTTGAAGTTTGAAAATAGTTAACTTTAATGTTAAACACTTTATTACAGTAATTTGAAAGTTAAAGTGTAATGTCTAATGATGATCGACATCTCAGATATAATTTATTTTAAATTGATATAAGAATAAAAAAACAAAATAATCTCTCGAGCGTTTAGATAGAATAACTGTTTATAAAGTTATCAGACAGTTACGAGAGAACAAGAAGTATTATTTATATTATTTTAATTTAATGTACAATCAAAAAAGTAAAGTAACAACTAGACAAAGATGGTTATCGTCGTGAAATTATACATTTGCTTGGTATTGAATCCATTCGATCTTGTTTCCATTGTTTTTTCATATTGTTATTGTATTCAATTTGTTTATTGCGAATATGTTCTTGTTCTTTTGCTTCATATTCCTTTCTTGCTTCATTTTCTTGATGCGATAAAATAGAATATAGTATATTTTTTTGATACAATCTATTAGCATGATCTCGCGTAAGACGATCATTACTATTTATATCATCGACTAGCACAGGCTTCCAGTCCCAATCTGAAGGTACCTGAGAACCATGTTCACCTGGACGAGGGGGAAGATTTCCGAAATCAGGATTTTTAGTTAAATCTTCTGAATATTTATCATTACGACCAGCATCAATCCATTGTAATTTATTAAAAAATATAATATTAAGAAATAAAAAATATAATAGAGAAAAAGAAAACATCGATAGATAGACTAAAATAACTTAATCAAAAAGAAGAAATGTCAGAGCGCTCAATCAAACTTAGTAACTTTCTCTATCTTAATTTTTCATAGTTTGACAGTTGATAATCTTAAATATGACATCAATCGAATTTCAATAAATAATTGAACAATGATTCTTATGTAAAAGAAACATTTATAATAGTATATGGTTTAGACCAAACTGCGGTATCCTTAATTTCTTCTTTTAGCTCTACTAACTCAATTCATTCTCCTATTTTTTTTGTGAAAAGATGCGATACGAAATGCTTTTACATAGTCGTATACCTCACTTCACTAATCTCTAGATTCTAATTTATATAAAACAGCATGCAAACAAGTTTTTTTTACAAAATTACACTAATTTTTCAATATAGTTTCCACGGCTTTTATTCAATGATAAAGACATCATCATTTAATTTGGACCATCAGATAAATTTACATTTTAGCATCAGAAAAATATGGAATTGTTATTGACTTTAGAGTTGATGAAAATATTATATCTGCACAAACATAGATACGCACATGCGATCAGCATAAGGGAATTCATTATTTTGTGAATTTTTAACTGAGTAAAGGACTATGTATCATCAAAATGTAAACGTTTACTACGAAATTTATGTGACTATTCATCGTAGATATAGTAAATTCTTTTTTTTTGTTTGATCTATCGATCATTAATTCGTAGGTACGTACATATTTATGATGTTGATCTTCTATATTAAATGATCTGAATATTTTTGTAAATTTTATCTGTCTTAATTCAAAATAATAGAGTTTTCGTAATCTAGTTTAAGATTTTATTCAACACTGTATTCTTTCTTGTTGTATAGATATCTTATCTTTCTATTATTCATAGATAAAAAATTAAACTAAAGTTTCTTGAAGCATACTCGCCTATTCTTAATCATTATTCTGCCTAGATACAAAAAATAGTTCCGTCGTCGAGCGTTTTTTAATATATATTAACGATTAAGAAAGATTCTATTCACTACAATTTATACAATTATTATAAGAATAGCATATGATAACATCCAATGGATTATTGCGTTGTTGTTCGTTGCAATACTTAATGGCTATAAATTCTAAATACGCTTTCAGTTGAAAGTATAATTAGAACAAAAATTTTAATTAAGTAAAATATATATAGCTCATTGTGATCAACGAAGAAGGATAGATGTCAGTATTGATATCACGTCTTTGTTTAACTATTGTTAAAAATTTATTTTTATTAATATATTTCCTGTTCTAGACGTAAACTAAACAAACTTTAAAATAATCGTAAACATCAATAATATTGTCTATTTTCTTATCTCGATAGTGACGAGAGAAAAAATCCCATCGATTTTTATTTATAATTATTTGAGTTGATATTGATAATATTTTTTGTAGCCCGAATACAAATAACACATATGAATATTTTCATATAATTGATCTTTTCTTGTTCTTCGTTGAGTGATAGATGATATCTTTTGACTTACAATATAAATATATATTTGACATTCGGTGGGGTGAAATAAATATACTTTGTCTCATTTCTTCAGTGGTGATATATAAAGACAAACGAGCGAAGTAAGTTACTCACGCTCACAATTTAGATGTTCATTGAACTATATCACATGTTTGGAGTGTAAAAATATTATAGATATGCACATAAACTCGTATATGTATATATTGTATTTATATATGGGAGGGAAGGTGATTTGAGTATGATAATAATAGAAAATGTAATGTGAAGAAAAAGCTATTATACATATCATTGAGAAAGTAAGATCAATGTCACAACAACAACACTCGTCTCTTCATCGTTTATCGTTACGTCTGTTTTTTATATTGTATTTAAACTTTTCGTGTTGTTCTATTTTTTGTAATATACAATACACTTGCTACTCACGAGAATAACAGTTTTAAATGATTAAAAATATAGTAAAATTTTTCAACTAAAAACAAATTTCATCACATTATAGGAATGATATCGGTATACATACATAAACATAATTTCTCTCTTATTATATATAGATCTTAATCCATTATGAAACTACCCACTTGGTTATATGCAGATCATTCAGTTCAAGATTTATCGGGACGTGAAGCATTTTTAAGCAATGAAGATTTGAAACCAGTTGAACCTGCACGACGTCTTTGGGGCCCATGGAATTTTGTTGCATTTTGGCTTGCTGATTCAATTAATATTAATACATGGATGATTATTTCAGGTATGATTATCGGTGGTTTGAGTTGGTGGGAAGCATGGCTTTGTACTTGGATTGGTTACACATTTTCAGCTGTTTTCATCTGTTTATCTGGAAGAATTGGTGCAACATATCATATCTCATTTCCAATTGTCAGTCGATCTTCTTTTGGTTTATTTGGATCATTATGGCCTGTTTTCAATCGAAGTTTCATGGCATGTGTATGGTATGGTGTTCAAGCATGGTTAGGTGGAAAATGTATTGTACTTATTTTTCGATGTATCTGTCTTTCATATGAAACATTACCAAATACTCTACCGGCATCATTTGGTACGAATACGCGAGATTTCATTGGTTTTATTGTTTTTTGGGCACTTTCATTGATTGCAATCTGGTTTCCAGTGCAGAAAATACGAATACTATTCACGGTTAAATCAATTGTTGTACCTATTGCAGCTTTAATATTCTTCATTTGGAGCTTAGTGAAAGCAAAGGGCCTTGGCCCTGTTATCCATCAACCGGGAACGTTGACAGGTAAGCATATGTAGGTATTAGAAGAATGACATATAGACATTTTTGTGAAGGCTAATGAAAATCAAAAATCAACAAATTTTGAATGGGAGTGTTTTTTTGTTTTTTTTATAGACGTAAGAATAACTCGAATTATATCAATGCATTTTTCTTTTACAGGCAGTGCACATGGTTGGGCTTGGATGAGTGGAATTATGAGTTGTGTTTCAAATTTTGTTACACTCATTGTTAATAATCCAGATTATACTCGTTTTGCTACACGTCCATCAGCTGTTATCTTGCCACAATTACTTACAATTCCAATTGGTTTCTCAGTTACATGTTTTATTGGTATAATTGTTGGCTCATCATCCAAAGTAATTTTTGGTGAACCTATTTGGAATCCACTTGATCTCTTAGGTAAATTTCTCGACAGTCAACCAACAGGTGGAACACGTGCAGGTGTCTTTTTTATCGCATTAGCATTTGCATTAGCTCAGCTCGGTGTTAATATTGCAGCAAATTCTGTATCAGCAGGATCTGATTTAACGGCAATTTTACCAAAATTTCTTAACATAAGACGATCTGGTTACATCTGTGCCGTAGTTGGTTTAATTATTTGTCCCTGGAATCTTCTCTCTAATTCTTCAACATTTACAACTTATTTATCTGCATACTCGACTTTTCTCTCATCAGTCCTTGGTGTTATGATAACCGACTATTATATTGTACGAAAAGGTTATCTAAAAGTAAAAGATCTATATTCAGGATCAAAAGAAGATGCCTATTACTTTACACATGGTATAAATTGGCGAGCATATGTTGCCTATATTGTAGGAATTCTCATTAACATCTTTGGATTTGCAGACGCAGTAGGAATATACAGTTTAATTGCAGCACGCAATATGTATCATTTAAATTTCTATTTGGGTTTTATTGTTTCGTCACTTCTATACTATGGATTATGCAAGTTAAGTCCAATACCAGCATGTGGTACAGAATGGCCAAGTGAAGTTATTGACAATGATGAGAAGGATGATAATATTATTGTTCTTAAAGTTGTACCACTGGACAAGGAAGACCAGAGTACTTATGTTAACATACAAGATCAAGAAACACTCGACAAAGTTTGTCGTTTATAAAACAAAATCCCCAAAATAAATGCAAACAATCTTTTTTTATATAATAATATATATAATCATGTAGTTTTCTTTTTTTTTGCTGTTGTAAATTATACATTTTTTAAGTTCATAATTATTTTTGTCAATAAACAAAATTATGCTCTGAGGAAGAAGTATGAACGTGAATATTTTCAAGACTTTGTCTTCGATAAACTATATTTCAAATTATGAGCATATAACTGTAGTTTTTCGAAAGTATAAATTTTATTAGTACTTCTTCTCTTGTGTCAATATGTTTATTAAGATAAATCATTTATTTTGATCATGAGAACATTTTCAAATATATCTGTTTATCAGTGATGATATAATCAATCGTCGAGTAAATATTATTTTTCATAGAGGCATGTACTGAAGTTTCTCATTGTCTTATATTAAATATTGTATCTTTTTATTTTATTATACAAATTAAATTCATATAGCATTAAAATATGTTTTTCAATGTTATATTCGTTAGTATATAAATGAAAACTATACACTAGTTTTCTTTTGATTATTATTATAAATAATTCAATTAATGAAAGATTGATAAGTTTCTTTTTCAAGTAAGAATTGTTGAGTTTATTAATTATCAAGTTCTGTCAAAAAGAAAAAGGATACAAGCAATATCTTTATCAACATAAAACCTATAACAGACATTGATATTAATTAGACAAGAAGATAGAAATAACTTCTTAGATTATACATATATTGATAAGAAATATATAACATGAATTTTATTTTTCTAGAAAAATTATGTTTTATCATATAATTTTATTATTATTATCATCAATATTTTATTCGATTTCTACTGTTCATTTATTGAATACAACATCAGGTATATATGTTGGTCGTACAGTTAAATATCGTAATACAATTGTTCAACAATATTTGGGTATTGAATATGGTAGAATTAGACAACGTTTTGAACGAGCAGAACCAATTATTCGTCAGAATGATTCAATTATTAATGCTACATCATTTGGAAGTGTATGTAAACCAACAATAAGTTCATGTACAACAAATACGAGTGGACTTCTATTAACAACTTCATGTGCAATTAATTATGGAATATTTTCTATAAAATCAAAACCAACTGAACAATGCCTTTTTCTAAATATTTTTATACCGATGACAATAGATAATAATAATAAAACAAAAAAAGCCATTTATATCTGGATTCATGGTGGTTCTGGTCAAGTTGGTACAGGAAATGTATTTGATGGAACTATTTTTGCTGCTTTAGGAGATATAATTGTTGTAACATTTAATTATCGTTTGAATCTTTTTGGATTTCTTTCTTCAGGTGATGAACGTTTAGAAGGTAATCTTGGTTTATATGATCAATTAATGGTACTTGATTGGATATATAATAATAGTAAAGTATTAGGTGGTGATAGTCAACGTATAACAATTGGTGGTCATTCAGCTGGTGCACCCTATGCTTATTATTTAGCATTATCACCATTTAATCGTGGTCGAATACGTCGTTTAATATTGCAAAGTGGTTGTCCATTTAATATTTGGTCACATATAAAAGCTGATCAAGCTATAGAAAAATTTAATATTGTTGCACAAGATAACCAATGTGAAATGATGATAACATTTGATGAAAAATTAAAATGTTTACGTGAAAAAGATTATCAGTCAATTGTTGAACATGAACATTATTCATATACAAGTGCTAATCACACAAATGTTGTTATTAATGGTAATTATATGAATAGATTTCAAGAAGAATTACATATAAATGATACATCATTAGCTAATATTGATATTCTTATGGGATCAAATGATGATGAAGGTAAAATAAAATTTTTATTTTCATTAAAATTATGTTATATATTTTTAGGTATTTATGTTGCTATCGTACCTATTCTTATCGAACAACCTGATGACGAATTTATAATACTTAACAGTATGAATTTTACTGAAATTTCATTAAAATTTCTTGCTGCAATGCAACCAAACAAAACTTGTTTACATGAACAAGCGTTAGAATTGTATGTATATGCTATAGACGAAATTAGAATTCAGTAAAATTCGGAATTTGACCAGACAGAATTAGAATATTATCGATTTTGACTATAAAACTCGGTTAAAAATCAGTAAGGGAAATAGGTAAAAGGCTAAGATTAATAGTGAGGGTGAGGGCGAAGGTGTTGATGAGGATGATGAACTTTGAATGCGAGAGTGAGGAGGAGGGTAAAAGTGAAAGTGAGTAATCGCGGGAAACCTCAGTTTTAGTCAAAATCTCATTGTTTATGAAAATTCTGGTGGTCTGAAATAGACTAACACTTGAATCCTGTACGACACACTCGCCCTCGCCCTAACTATTAGTCTTAGACTTTTACCTGTTTCCCTTACTGGTTTTTAACCAAGTTTTATAGTCGAAATCGATAATATTCTAATTTTGCCTACAATATATATATATATACATATTAAACTGATTGAAAAATATTTTTTCTATTTAGATATCATATTCGTAATATGTTAGATGATTGTTATCAATCACCCGATTGTTATTGTTCAGCATTCTATAATTATTCTCGTCTTATAAGTGATGTTTTATTTTTAAATGATTATTATCGTTTTCTTACACATCGTATTAAATCTTCTTCCAATAGAACATTTCTTTATCAATATTCTTATCGTACATCACAAGAACATCCAACATTATGTAATGATTATTTACGTAAACATAATTTAGTTGGTCATTTTGCTGAACTTGAATATACATGGGGTACACCATTATTATTTCAAACAAAAAAATTAATTCCATTAATTCAATATACTCCATATGAAAAGATGAATTATACAAATGAACAAATTGAATTTAGTCAACAAATAATTGAACAATGGTCAAATTTTATTAAATATGGTAAACCATATAGTAAAAAATTTCAATATCAATGGAAACCATTTATGAATATATCTAATGGAACAATTATGCATTTAAAACTTAATCAAAGTGAAATAAAACAATTTGAAATTCCATCAAATATATTATTTTGGATGAATGAATGTGTAACAATAGAAAATAATACAATAATTGATTTAAATAATCGGCAATTAATTGATGATATTTCGTTAACAGTATTTGTTTGTACTAGTTTACTTGTTATTTCTTTTACGATAAGTTCATCATTTGATGAATTCATTTTACGAGATCAACAAAAAACGGAAATATAACAAAATAGTCACAATCAAAAAAATTACTTTTGAATAAATGAAATCCTTGATAATTATAATAAGAGAAATACTTTCTAGGAACTAAAGTTGTAATTATTACTATAAGATGTGTTTAATATTAAATACTAACATCTACATTCTTAACAGTTGTTTTAGTTTATAATTATTAAATAACGATTGATATATAATCTTAAAATTTATATTACATAATATTATGTCTCTGCTATATTGATAAACTCAATTATTCTAAATGTCGTTCACACAAAAAAGACCGGATACATTATTTAACTTGTTCTTTTTTTTAACATGATTCATTGCCATATAAATATTTGCTCGTAAATAAATGACATTAATCTTTCACTCTCATGATAAGTTTTCCTTTTTATACATTAAACACATTTTATTCATATTGATTGTTGATCAAATCCTTTAACCGATATCGTGTATATATATATATATATACATACTTTTATCTACAGAACAGAACATAAGACTATAGTCAAGATTAATGTATGCATAAAAAAAATTTTTTTCCTATCCTGTTATAGTAGTATGTATTATATACGTTCTAACCAATCCTATTAGTCAGTTTCATTCATGCATACACTTAAATACTTCGATAATTATTCTCAAAAGAGCATTGAGGACACATATTGTTTTCGTATCATTCATATTTTTAGATATGTCTCGTACTTTTGGGCGTCGATTTGTTAAACATGGATTACTTATATGTACATCAGCGTTGGGTACTGGTTATTTTGGTCAATATCTACTTGAGGTTAATAGAAATTTGTTGTAATCATAATTCGAATATTATTATTTTAGAAAAATAAATTAAAAGCAGCAGAACCTGCAGTACATAAACCTGAAGTATGGTTAGATGATTTTCCAACACGTGAAGTACAAATAGATAAAATGTCCAATGAATCGGAATATGATATTGTAGTTATTGGTGGTGGTGCAACTGGTTGTGGAGTCGCTGTTGATGCAGCAAGTCGTGGTATGTTTTATATCGTTTCATAAATTTCATCTATTATAAATTTTCATTGATTTTAATAAGGTCTTAAAGTTGCATTAGTTGAAAAATATGATTTCAGTAGTGGTACATCATCACGATCAACAAAATTAATACATGGTGGTGTTCGATATTTACAAAAGGCTATTATGCAATTTGATCGAGAACAGGTAAGATTTAAAACAAATGCTATCATATTTATTTTTAATATGATTTATCAAATTTAGTATTATATGGTAAAAGAAGCTTTGTATGAACGTGGTAATCTTCTTAAAATAGCTCCACATTTATCATATCCATTACCTATAATGTTACCTATTTATAAGTAAATATAAAGAACAAAAAAATAGATTCTTTGATATTAAAGATTTTATTTAGATGGTATCTTTTACCATATTATTATGTTGGTTTAAAAGCATATGATTTTGTATCGGGTCGACAATTACTTCGATGGTCTTATATAATATCGAAAAAGAAAGCGTTAGAATTATTTCCGATGTTAAAAAAAGAAAAACTTGTTGGTGGAATTGTTTATTATGATGGACAACATAATGATGCAAGAATGAATATAGCATTAGCATTTACAGCAGCACGTATGGGTGCAAATATTGCAAATCATTGTGTTGTTACAGAATTAATACATGAAAATATTCGAGTTGACAATGATCACGGACAACCAGAAACGAAAAAAGTTATTCGTGGTGTTAAATGTTTTGATCGATATCAAAGTATATTATAAAGAAAAATTGATTTTCGATCAAAAATAATTCATTGAAATTTTAGATAAAGAATTTACAATACGAACAAAATGTGTCGTCAATGCTACAGGACCATATACTGATGAAATTCGACACTTAGATGATAAATCAATGCCAAAAATTTGTCAACCATCAGCTGGTGTTCATATTGTATTACCTGATTATTATAGTCCGAATAATATGGGTCTTCTTGATCCAAATACATCTGATGGACGTGTTATTTTCTTTTTACCTTGGCAAAAACATACAATGGCTGGTTTGTATAATCAATTAATCGATATAATTTTAATTTTACTATTTTTTGAAATATTTAATTAGGTACAACTGATACACAATGTGATGTAACTGATTATCCATCACCATCAACAGAAGATGTAGATTTTATATTAGGTGAAGTAAAAAATTATCTTTCATCTGATGTTCAAGTACGTCGTGGTGACGTTTTAGCAGCATGGTCTGGCATTCGACCGCTTGTTCTCAATCCTAATAAAAAAGATACACAATCAATTGCACGAAATCATATTCTTCATGTCAGTGATTCAGGTCTTGTGACAATTGGAGGTAAAAATTATATACATATAAACAGAGGAACTCTAGTTAATTCTGTAGAGAAGATCTTAAAAACAAAATAAAATAGAGAGTTTAATAAGATTTTATTTTGTCTTCTATAATATCTAATTAATAATCCAACGTTACTCTATAGTTACCTTATATTAATGCTATTATTAGATTCTACGAGACTTCGGTTATTTATATCCTATATTAATCTATATAATGTACGTTAATCATAGACGATGAAGACAATAAAACTCGTCCATTTTAATATAATTAGTTTTTGAACTGTCAACAAGTAAACGGAAACTTTGACATTTCAGCTTGAGAAATCTCATCGGACATGACATAATCTTAAAGAAGTGAAAAGAGTATATGTTAACCTCTATTCTTTTTTTGTCCTTCACATTGTCTGCTCTATTGAAACTGAGAAGTATTTAAATATAAATTAAATATTTATTAGTTCATAAAAGGAACACACAGGTTCCTGTTAAATAACCTATAACACTAAGAATATTTTATGTAAGTGCTTTAGGCTTAATCTTTGAGTAATCCTACAAGATAAGATTAATATTCTATTAAATAGAATCTTAATTATATTAGGAGGAAAATGGACAACATATCGACAAATGGCTGAAGAAACAGTTGATCGATGTGTTGAATCAGCTAGTTTAAAAACTAAAAATGGTTGTGTAACAAAAGGTTTAATTCTCAATGGTGGTGAAAAATGGACACCAACTTCATTTATTCGTCTTGTTCAAGATTATGGTGTTGATACTGAGGTTAGTTTTAAACAGAAAGAAAAATCATATTTTTAAAAAATTCTTATAGGTAGCTATACATCTTTCAAATACATACGGTGATCAAGCTCATAAAGTAGCTGATTTATCATCACTAACTGGAAAACGATGGCCTGTTATTGGTAAACGTTTACATGAAGAATTTCCATATATTGAAGCTGAAATAAGTTATGCTATAAAAGAATATGCTCGTACAGCTGTTGATATTCTTGCACGACGTACTCGTCTTTCATTTTTAAATGTAATTGCTGCTGAAGAAGCTCTACCTAATATAATACAAATAATGGCTAAAGAATTACATTGGGACGAACAAAAACAAAAAGTTTGAAGAAAAAAAAAAGAAATAAATATGTTGTTTTATTTCTTCTCATTTATTTTCATTAATAGGAAGAAACAGATCGAGCAAAAACATTTTTATTGCGTGAAATGGGTCTTAATTTAAAACGTGATATGCGTCAAAACGTACCGATTGATTTAACACGTGAAGAAATGAGTTACTATATGAAATATTTCCGTCAAATTGATGTTGATAATAAAGGATTTTGTTCACATCGTGATTTAAAACGATATTTACAAGTAAATATATTATTATAACTTTCTTTTTTCAATTGAATT
Source organism: Adineta steineri (assembly GCA_905250115.1). Taxonomy (NCBI): domain Eukaryota; kingdom Metazoa; phylum Rotifera; class Eurotatoria; order Adinetida; family Adinetidae; genus Adineta; species Adineta steineri. Next base: position 254,353 of record CAJNOI010000115.1, read on the forward strand.
CTATCTTGTTTTTTTTTTATAGAAGTCGAATAATGAAATAACAGATGAAGAATTTCGTATATTAATGCAGGAAGTAGATCAAAATCAAAATGGTATTATTGAAACAGAAGAATTTCTTCAAGTAAAATTTATTTAACCTATTTAATTTAATTCTATAAACTTTTCTTTTTTTGCTAGTTAATGAGTGCAATTAAATCTGGCAATGTTACATCAAGTCATTTTCCTAAAGCTGCTAAAATTGATAAAATCAAAACTAAACTATCACCAGAAAGAAGTGGTGGTGGTATTTAAACATAATCAAATGCAATAGTTAATATTTGTATAGTTATCTTTCCTGTTTCTCTTCAATATTTTTTTTATATTTAAAACGACGTCACTATGAACATACATACATAAACCCACGTACACAAGTTCATACAATCAATCAAAATATGTCTTAAAATAAAAACCCACGCATAAATATTGTATGCATTTGCTACAAACTATTATCCAGACTTTGTTATTTGTCAGTTTAGGAAGATCGTCAAGACAAAGACCATACGCTTTCAGTTTTTTCTTCTTCTTCTTTTATTCTCTCTTTTTTTTTATCTTTTACTATTCTATTTTGAGTAATCTTCGAGGGAAAATATGTCTTCTCTTTTATTTCCTTTTGCTACCTGTTCTACATTTTCCATTAAAAAGATGTTCTTTACTTAGTAAAAGACACTTGTACGTAAGAAGACATCATTAGAAAAGAAATAATTTGTGTTCTTGTTCCTTGCTTATATGCGTGTCACATTCAGAAAATGTTGAGATCGTAAATGAATGTGAGCATGTGCAGTTTTCTCATATTTCTTGGATTATTCAAGTACTTATTGAAGAAATGAGACCACGTGCTAAGAACAGATGAATGACACGTTAGAATATATATATATATGCAGCAGCAGCAGCAGCTTGTTTCAATGTTTCATGTTGTCTATCATCACTATAAACCAATGTTAGATATAACAACGCACGCAAATTAGGCGTTACTCAAGGAGAGAAAAAAAAGGAAAGAAGGAAAAAAAGAAAACCGGGTCGATGAAAAGAGAACGAGAGGAAAAAAGGGTTAAAGTAAAAGAGAATCTGGCCATTGCAGGGGTATATTAAAAGAACGAAAGCAATAGTCGACGACGTCGTTTTAGCATCAATAACAAGCATTTCTCGTTTTTCTTTTTTCGAAAAAAATATATATAAAAAAAAAAAAGTCGCGACCGACTGGTCTCTGTTGTGCTGCCAAGACTGCGTCATCGCCTTTTTGTTTCAAAGCGAGAGGAAGAAGAAAAAAGAAATAAGAAAATCTCAGGACAAACGCGCGCGCGCGCACACACACACATACAAAATATACGCACACGTACACAAGCTCGTCATCATCATCCTGTGCTAGTTAGACAAATAAACAACATACCGTTTGTTTGTCATCACCTACTCTCTTTTTTTATATTATTGTCATTAATTGAGGTAAAAACAACAAAAGCAAAAAATTTACACACTCTTTCAGGTAAGTTATATATATATATATATATATATATGCATATATATATACACATTTGTATATATTTATATCTAGTAGAAATAAATTGGTAGGTTTTATTTTTGTGTAGTATAGAAGAAAACAAAAAATGCGAGCACTTGACGAAAATATTTATTTATACCAATTTACTGTGATTTGATTAATATTAGACATGATTTTTCGATCTAGATAATACAGAGCAGAAGAACATTTATAGACTCGATCAACCATCGAATAATTTGAATATATATATTTTACTTACAGAAAGCTTACAAATGATGAGGATGAAAGGGAACTATGCTCGAATGACGTTCATAAAATATTTCTGATGAGAGAATAACTATATCTGTTTGATGTATTTTAGATTTTGTCCAAAAAAACGACTATGCGCACGAATAAATTCTTTTTTAACGCTAGTTGATTAAAAGCAAAATGATTACTCATTAGACATGAACATAGGAATAAAACTTATTCACAGCTAAAATCTCGAGAAAATGAACTTTTATATATATAAATTTTTTTTACTAGTATGAACATACACTATTCATATTTAAAAATAGATCTCATGTTAAGGAGGTTATATGAGAAAGTCAGATATACATCTCACTCTATATATCTAATATCATTGACTATAAGATGCGGTGACCTTTTTTTCATAGATTCATTTGTTTTCAGTAGATTTTTGAAATATATTTTTTTATTATAGAATGGGAAGAAAAAAAATTCAAATATCGAAAATAACTGACGAACGTAATCGTCAAGTGACGTTTACAAAACGAAAATTTGGTTTGATGAAAAAAGCGTATGAATTAAGTGTTTTATGTGATTGTGAAATAGCGCTCATTATATTCAATTCGTCCAATAAACTTTTCCAATATGCATCAACGGATATGGACAAAATCTTGCTCAAATATACCGAATATAATGAACCACATGAAAGTCGAACAAATAATGAGATTGTACAAGTAAGAAATAAAAATTAAATTTTTCCTAAAAATTATTTTCTCATGTTTTTTATTTTAGATTCTTAATAAAAAAGAATCGAAAAATCTTGATCAAAATGATAGTGATAATGATATGGACGATGAAAGTGCTAATGAAATGGACAGTAATCATCCAGTTCCATCTCATCATCATCTTGATTCGACATTAAATGATTCAAGAAAACGTACTAATCAAGTCAGAATAATAATAAAAAACTCCATATTCAAATTTTTATTTTTTGAAATCATATTTTAGTCTCATCAAACAGGTAACTATCATTCATCTTTACCAATGGTTAATGGTATTGGACAACAAACAGCACAACAACAAAATTTTTTATCAGGTTAGTTAATTATTTCGTTTTTTGCAAAAATTTTTATTTCATTTTTTTGTATTAAAATTTAGTTCATGGAACAACTGGTATTGATGCATCGTCTTCACCATCACCACAATCGACATATTCACCGCAAAGTTCACCAAGTGAATCACGTACAAGTCCATCAAATAAACAACAACAACAACAACAACAACAACAATCAACGTCAAATATAAATAATAAATTTTCAATGAATTCTAATAGTGGAACATCATTGACCATTGTTCCCTCACATGTCACATCTCATCATAATGATTTGACAGGAGTAGGAGGAGGAGCGACAAGTCGACTAAATGGTAAATTTCATTTTGCATTATTTGATCTATTCAAATTAAACTATGAGAATACTATATTTTAGCTGATTTTACACTGAATACAGCTAGTGGTGGTGTTGAAAGTAATAATTTTCTTCCATGGCATGCATCATCTCATTCGTCCTTGGCTGCTGCACTTCAAATGAACACATTACCATTAGGGTAAATCGTGCGCTTTTGAACAGTCATGAAATATAAAAAAAAGATGTATTTATAACTTTTTTTTTTAATCTAGCATGATGAATTATGATATGCAACAAGCATTATGTGCTTCGCCATCGGCGACAAATAATAATCCAAATCGTGTTAGTCCACATTTATATTATCAACAGCAACACCATCTTCATCAGCAACAACAGCAGCAGCAACAACAACAACAACAACATCATCGTACGAAAAATGAACCATTTTCACCACCTATTTCACATGGATCAAATAATATTCGTTCATCTATAAACGATACAAATTCCAATCATCCAATGTCAAAAACTCCTATTCCTCAACAACAACGATCAGTTGATTATGCTAATTCATCTCCAATACTAAAACCAACACTTAAACATGCTCGTTTTGATCCACCAGTTTGGCCGAATCCAACTTGAACAAAAAAAACAAAAACCCTTTATTGCGTTATATTATATTTGCTCAAACATTAAAAAGAAACAAAAAACAAAAGAATATCATACTCATCTATGACCTGACTGAAACTTTTCTTTTTTTTTTATTTTTTGCTCATCAAACAATGAATGATTACATATGTATCATTCTTTTCTCACTCTTATTGTATTTAAGAAAGGTGTGAATACCGGTGTATGTATTTGTATGTCTAACTGTTGTTGTTTTCTTCAGAATTATATCTATATTTTCTTTTCTTCTTTTTTTTCTTCTTTTCTTTTTGGTGTTTTTCAGAATAATGATGATGTTGTTTTTCCTTTCGTATATGTATATTTAGAAAAAGAGAGAGAAAAAAGACGACAGTGATGATTCTATTTATACTTATAGGTGATCTTTTCTTGTGTTTATTGTATTCCTTGTTAATGTATGTCTGTTCAATGACACTCAACCCAAGTGAACAAAAAAAAAAAAAGATTTTGATCATTTCATATAAATAAATAAAAAATATAATCGTTAAATATTTCGTATAGAGAAAAATAAGTGTGAATGATATACTATCACACATAAGATAAAATTCGGTTAATAATGAATTATTTCTAATCTTGTAATGCTTATTTAATAATTTAAGTGTGACATAATATCTTTTATAATACGAGAGGAAGAATTTAGCTTTATAATGGTTATTTATAGAACTTTTAATAAAATTATGTTTATCTTCTTTTTTTTTGATAAGCAGATGGAAAATCTGCTATTTTTTTTTATGGAAATATTTATGTGTAGAAAAGTTATTTTTGATACAATGGAATTTTTAAAATTATATTTTAGATATGAATAAGTTAAGATATATTTAAAATAGAATAATTCTTTGTATTATTTATTAAAGACTTTCATTTATAGAAATAAGACAGACATATGTAACTTGTCTAATGTCAATGAAAGATGCAGAAGTTTGTTCAAACTTAATGTTAAGTTCATACAAATCTTTGATTGATGGTTGCAAACTATATACATACGTTTTTTTTATTCCAAGGTCTTTCTCAAGGTCAAAATTTAGATATATGTATTACTACTGGTCATACATTCGAATTTATCATAGAGTTTCTACAAACTCTTTTATTCTTCATTACATAGCTACGCTACACAAGAAGAAATTGAAAACTTTATACTTTGTTCAACAATCAATTCATATTGTACAAGTCTACTCAACAACAAAGCTTGAATAATTAAATATCAGTAAAGTATTTTATAATATTTCGATTTTATTACTAGATCGATAATAGCCTTGATGTGCGCGAAATTTAAACTTTTATCTTTTTCGATCTAAAATGCAAATATCTTCAACTGAACTTTAGTTCTTACATTCTTATGTGTATAGAAAAAAAAGAAGACCCTCTATCTTACTGTGTCGTTTTTTTTTGATGTCTTCCATTTTTTTTCCGCAGAAGTATTCTCATTAAAGTGAGAACAGGAACATGCGTACATATCTAACAACATATTTGAAAGACATAATTATCGTATTTGTTCTTATATATTGTTTCCGTCATTAAACTTACATTACATACATATCAAACCTTCTATAATTGGTGTAATCAACAATATTCTATTAATCATTCATACAAGGTAAAACATAAAATAAAAGTAGATTTTCAAAATCGATATTAATAATATAGAATGACTGTGAAAACAGAAAGATAATAGTTATATTTTCTTCTAATATATATTTCGATAAATGATACAGTCAAGATATTGACAATTGAAAAACCAGAAAAAAGACACAATCAGAATACTTCTTAGATATTTGACAATATTTTTCTGAAATTTGCTCATAAAAATATTCTCTTTCTCGTGTTAAACATTGTTTTTTAATATAGAAGACTACCTCTATGAAAAAAAACATGCATTCAACTAGTCTATTCAATAGAAATTTATTATAAAATATATAATATATTTTCTCAAGCGACTATGATGTCAAATCTTGAAAGGAAAGCACATATTTATACTATTTTATATGAACATGAGAAATAGATTGATTATAATCGTTGGTAAAATGAAAATTAACAATATAACATGTTTTAGTAGTAGTTTTGACTGTGAAGGAAGATGAGAAATATATATATATATATATATGAATGTTTGAGGTCGTTTAATGATTTTTAGATTTAATCAAATCTCGTTAGAGTTTAAAAACTAATGAAGACTTGTTTAGTAGTAATAGAAAATCAATACAATGGAACAATTGAACTTTTTTTCTCATATGAAAAATACATTTAATCGGATTGACTAAATCCAAATGATGGAAAGAGGAAAATGTAATCGCATTAACTATCATCTATGTTTCCTGTCTTCTTGTATATACATTTACTCTAATCTAATTTTTATTATCTTTTATCACTTACTTTACCTTGAGCATTATTCTTACTTTATTATCTCTCATTAATTATTACAATTTATTCTCTATTTACTTCTTCATCATCTCAATCTAAGTCACATTAGAATTTGTAGGTTTAAAATTCAGACAGATATGACAGTGTTGGTACGATTGTTATTCTAACGTCTGAATTACATCTAGTTGATTCTCACAAATGTTATTAAAAAACAATAGAGATTTTAGACTCGACATCCTTCATAAATAATTTTAATGTTTCGAGAAAAAATGAAATTTAGTTTAAACAAAAGAACCCTGTTCGTATCTCACCAGTGATTTATCTAGAGGGAGGGCAGGGATGGCGACGCCCCCCCCCCCCGGAAATCGCTATCGCACTCTCGAAATGAAAAACCTAGATAAAATACTGTATCTCACTGTAATAACTATAATCTTATTTAAAATTTTTGTCTATATTTATTATTATACAACAGAAATTGATAAAAACATAATATTATTAGTTTCCTTATCTATATCATCAATTGTAGTATTTCTTGTAGTTGTTCGTGTCAATACAGTTGGTATTGAAAGTTGTTCTTGTGTATTAGTATGAGTTAAACGTGGAATTGTATCTAGATAATAGTCTGTATGAGATAAATGAAGACGTCGTAATTTTTGTCGATATCTTAAAGCACATGCATTTGCACGTTCTTCAACCATTGCTTGAAGATCAACATGTTTTGTAGTTATATATGTTTCATGATCAGAAAAATATGCATTGAATATACGTTTTAAACGTTCAACATCAGATAATTCTTCTAGAAAGAAATTAAACTATATGATATAAAGTCTTTCTAATTTTATACAAACGATAAAGTTTATTTTTATTTGGTACATCCCAAAGTGTTTTTAGAAAATAAGCAGGTAATTCATGTCGACCTCTTTGTGTTTCTTTTAATTGGTGACCAAGTAAACATATTATTCCAAGACCATAAAAACCAATATAAGCTAACATAAATAAAACAGCACCTTTATTACCAAATTGTATATCGTTAAACCAATTTTCTTCGATGATAGTCGATGTCGTATTCATTTATTTTACAACTGTTGTAAATGGCATCAGATTGTATAACTTCATGATTTTCATACAAATGAAATAGAAAAAGAAAAAAACGACATATGGCTTTTTTGTTGTATATATTTATGAATATGAAGGATACAGTATAATGACTATTCTCATCATTTAGTTTTTGAAGAAAAAGAGATAAACTATATTAATATGTAATTTACAATAACGATGACCAGAATATTTTGTAAGATTTAAATATAAAGTTCGTCAGAAGCAAAAGCTAAATGACTTTGTTTAAGAAATATACAGAATGTTTAAATCACTGCGATATCAGTAAGTGAAAACGAAATATTAGATCGCAGTTTAGATAGGAAACTTGTTCAATATCAGCCTTACATAATTCATTGGAAAATAAATTTAATTTCAGAAATATTTCAACAATGTTAGTGTTATTGTCTTCACTAAAATCTTTGTTTAATATTATCAATTACTATTTTAGATCATTTTACGACGAATATATATATTAAACTACGCAATAATTCAATAATTTCATAGTAATTTATTATAGTATACAAACATTTCAGTATGAATATTACAAGAAATATTATTATTAAAATGTTATACATATGAACAATTGAGTTTTGTTTACAAAGACTTATGAACATATTGGATAGTGTTTTATAGAAGTTTCTTTTGTCGGATGGATGAAATGAAAATTCTGGGTGGGCGGAGCCCGCTCACTATACAAAACGCTAACATTGTGAACAGTAGGAAATAGTAAATCAAATAAATTATGAATTGATTGTATATTAACATCAATTTCAGTTAAATATACAAAAACAAATATATATATATATAGAAGTCTGATCCCTTTCTTATGGCATGCAAATAGATAAATATATATTCAAACAACACAATCACGATATTTCGATCATCTCATGCATTATAAACCATTGTAAAGAACTATCACGCTATACAAAGAAAAGAAGCATGTCGACCTTTGATAATTAAATGGCGAACATATGAATGAATTATTTCATCATATAAAAAATTCAAGGAAAATCATTAAAACAAACTAATTAGTTTGAATTTTTGATTGGTTTTCCAGTATGTACGCACGTACGAACTCTAAAAACGTTTGTCTTTCATTTTTTATTAACGGAAAACATTGTATCGCATTATTAAATATATAAGGATGTTTTTTCCTTTGCCTAGAATAAGTGACTCGAGCGTTCTAAGTTCATAGCTACGAAGTCTCCAAATAGATATTATGCAAAAAATATAACATATATCTGTACTCAATTTGATACAAAGGTCTTAACCTTATATAACTCAATCAGTGAGTACATTGACTTTCGAACTACGATAAACAAAGTATCCAACAGTTCATCTATTAAAAAATATGTTTTTATAGTTTCTTTGAGATTGACTTTTCTTTTTATAAATAGAATGAAAAAATTTCAAGATATTTATTGTTCTTATTATTTTTCTATTAATAATAGTAAAACTAGGTCATCATAAAAATTTGATATTTTATGTTTCCAACAAAATGAATCATCATATTTTCTAAGAATACTAACAATGAAGCTCTTCAACTAATGGTTTCTGTTTTAGATAGTGACGTCATTGTCGATAAAACACCTATTTATATAGTATTTAATTCTATAAAATAAACAAAAGTAGATTGTTTTTTTCTCGCTATATAAGTACATTAGTGGACATGGTTGTATTTTGATCAATGATAACTGAACGATAATCATGTGTTGTAATTGAATTTGATAATGGTCGAAATTTTTTATGTATTCTGGAGTAAAACGAAGGTAATTGCAATGAATAACGAGGAGATTCAGTTTGTTGTGTACGATGTTTTTGTTCTTGAATTAATAAAATATCTGTTATATTATTTGTGTCAAGTTGATTTGTTAGGTAACGTTTAAATTTAAATAAAATTCTTGATGGAACAAATAAAATAAAATATAATACTGGTTTAAAACTTATACCCAATAAAATAATTTGAGCAAGTCCAAGACCGTTAATTATATCATGTGTAAGTGATGGTATATCTACATAGAAGAAATTTTCAATTGTACGATATAAATAAAACGGAAGTGATGTTAATGTTAAACAAATAAATATATATAATATATAAATCGATACTCGTTGTTCACGTAAAAATGATGATGTAATTGTTCTTCTAATTATACAACAGTTTAAACGAATATGTAAGATTATTTCAAGACAAAAAGCTAAATAGATAAAATATAGTTTAAAAAATTGTTTTTAGTAAGATTGTATGGAGAAGAGGGTAGAATATTCAATCGAGACTCAAACGTTGCGGGAATCATCTCATCCCCTCTCGATTCGCGACAGCTTTGCTTAACTAGTTTAAACAATATTCTTATTTTACTCATCCACTGAATATCGTTTGGAGAAATTTTTAAGGGTTTACTATCGATGTGTCAGAAATAACAAGAACATTTGCTAATTAAATGGTCATGTTAACCTACAAAAGATCTTCAACTTTAAGAGCAAAGAATTTAATCGAGATTTAAATACACAGACACTTGATGAGCTCTTGAATAAAATACTATTAAGAATCAACCGAGTGTATTTCATTATAAAATATCTATCATCTACAGGAACAAAAGGATGGGAATAGTTATCAATAAAAGTATTTTTCTTTAAATTTCAATTAACAAAAACTCTTACCAATAAGATGTAATGATAAAAGAAGTGAAAAATCAGCATGAATTAAATATACAATACGAGTAGTTAAATTTAAATCATCATTAGTTTGTAAATGACATACGATATTCTGTTCAGGTATATATAGTTCGGGAAAATAATTTTCTGTTTTATTATTTAATTTTGTTATATTAAATAATGTTTCATTTGTTCGATTTCGTTCATACATAATAGGTTCAATAGAAGTGTTCAAATTCGTTTCACCCCATAACCATAAACCATCAACAGACCATGCAAATGCTATAACAAATGGTATTAATGTACATAAATTCGTACAAAATAATTGATTTAATGTTGTTGTATTAAAATATTTTGAAGGAAATCTTTTATATAATATATAATGATAACGAAATAAAATAAATATTGTTAATAAAGGACTAAAATGAAGTGTTAATTTCCATATTGACATATGTAATGAACATAAACGAAAACGTGCAATTAATGATTGAAAAAAATATTTTTCATCCAAACAACTTATTATTGATGATAAACATAAGAAAAAATCATTAATTGTTAATACAATTAAAAATTTATATTTTTCATGTGATAATATATGTACTAATTTTGAATGTTCACGTCTACTTCCTATTAATTTTGGTTGTTTATATTTTGAAATAATATAATAAAGATATAAAATACAAATCAAATTTGAACATGTACCATATATACTTATAATTAATGTTAATGTTGAACGAAAAAGTGGTGAATAGGCTCGTGTAACTGGACTATAATGTGTTTCATTTAATGATTGATTTGATGTAAATAAAAAACTATCATGTAATAACATTTTTAGTACATGAGTATCTCTATATTCTTTTAATATTGTATCTAGAATATTGTTTAGAATAGAAACTTAATTTCCGTTCTTGTTTTTTTCTTTTTCTTCTTCTACTTTTATATATTAAGAATATACTTAACTAAGGACAAAAGTACTATTAATAAACTATACAAGATAGATATATAGAACTAATAATAAATGTAACTGATGTAGTACTAGTAGTTAAGACAAAAAAAATAGACTAGGACGTGGACAAGAGTTTATTTTTATGTTGAAGATTTACTCTGTGATCCTAAAGCTGATAGCATTCTCATTATTATATCTTCTAGCTTTACTAATGTAATAAGAAATAATTTATTTTTAATTTTATTAAACTCATACTGAATAAATTACTTTAATGCAATCAATCTTACCATGCATAAAGTTCTTATGAATAAAAAAAAACTTTGTATAGGATATGAAAAGTATTTGAATTACATGTTAGTAATAAAAAGTTTTGATAGACACATTCGTATTCATCAACGTTTTATCTAAGCGATGAAATGGTGAAAAAAAAGAATCTAATATATCACTCAGATTTTTTTCTTTATTTACCTAAGTAGAAAAGAAAAACTAGAGAACAAGACAAACATCCGTCCATCATTTCCGTTTCGATTGGCATAAGCTTAAAGTTAGCCTTCAGGCATGCATGAATTACATTTTTAAACTGAATCTTATTCGAATACAAACGATAATAGAAAAGACTTACTTGGTATTTATCAAATATAGATATATATTTTATAAAGTAAAATGAATATTTAAAAAAAAAGACTTTATTAGAACAATCTAGCATAATCTTTTTGTAGAAAATAAATTGAAACTAAAATAGTTCTTTGTCTACCTTTTTAACATAGTATACTTCATTACTTGCTTAGGCATGCATTCCATCAGAAAGAAAAAACTAGAATGTTAACAATATATTTTTTTTTCTTTGAAATTTAATCATTCGAACATGTCTGTTGCGTAGGTTAGATTTCTCTCACAAAATGTAATTTTATGCTTAGATAAATAAACGTAAATTAACTTCTTAAATATTAGTACCTGTTTAAGAATTGAGATCAATCAATGTCTTGGCTGTCTTTCATTTTAATTGAAACAAAAACATAATTATTGTTTTCTTTTTTATACTAAATGAAACGCTATTAAAGATTCTCTGTATATCCGTTTCGCATCTGTTAAATGTTATGCACGAGAGAAAGAAAGAAAAATATTTTTCAGTAATCTTTTTGCTTTATTTCTACTATACAAATAAACATTTGTTTCGCATAGTTTTTCTTAACTTCTCTTTTCCTCACTACTTTTGTTATTTACTTTCATCATAATTAATTAAATAACTAAAAAAGAATGTTTATATTTAAACTGAGTGGGAAATTTTTGTTATAGAAAGTAGTATGTTTGTTTATGATTTAAAAGAAAAGTCTTTCTTTCTATAACATTACCTTATTCAACAAAGAGAATTTCAAGATATCTGACTACTTTTGATCTATACCTCTACGAAAATGTTGTTATTTTGAGGTAAAAGAAACGTTTGGGAACAGGAAAAGTATATTTTCAAGTAATTGTTTTTACATCCTTCATGATATTTCTATTAAAAGAATAGTCGGATAGAATTTTATGATTATTACGCTGAGTGAGTTCATGCCTAGTGTGAGTAAAAGTTTTAAAAAAAAATAAAAAGCATAAGTCGTACGTTAACAAATGATGATAAAAGCTTATACCGCTTCCTTTACCATTCTATGTAATAGTGGTAGAACAAGTTTTTTTATATAGAAAATATTTGAATAATCAAAAAATAAATTACATGATCATTCACATTCCTATAATGGACATGTTTTAATACAAGGAAATTTATACTATCGGAAATTACACGTTTTACAAATACTTAATATAGAAATACCCTCGTTTTTATGACCTTGCATACTTTGTATGCCACAATATCATAAAAAATAAATGCTTATTATATTTATTGCTTTATTCCAATACTTATCTTACAATAGATTAGCATAGGAAATACAAATAATTTGACAAAATAAAAGGAAAATATGACAAATATTCACTCTCCTACTAATGACAGCTCAAATGATGGATAATATAAAATGCGCATAACTAACAGCAATAATGAATAATTAACATACTCAATATTGAGCCACAGCTGACATTTGTAAATGTATATTTTGTTCAAACAATTTTACGAACAGTTCAATATGAAGTTTATTTATATCTTTCGGAAATAGATTATCTGTAAATAGAAAAGAAGACCTAGAAAAATATAATTCAAAACATATAAATTATCTCAAGTCGATTTTAAGCATCCTGTTCATCAACAAAAAAACTAGGGAAGAAATCATAGATGAAATAATTAATACAAGTTAAAACGCAAAAAGAATAACTATCTAATTTATAAAGAATAGAATGACTGATGTCAAAATAATAACGAATATGTCAGATTAATTCTATTTAACAAGTAGTATATAAATCTATTAGATTTCCTTGACTAATACCTACGATCTATTTTTCAACTGAAAAGAAAAATTAGAAAATAGACATTTGAATATTTATAAAAGTACGTCTGTAGTTATTAATTTTAAAGTTTTTAATCTAGGTAGTGTTGTAGAAAGTTCGAAGAGTTAACTAATGAAATAATATTTCTCAAAATAAGAAAAATCTAGTTGTGGGACAAGTAGAAATGTTTTCATCATGCCTCTTCAGTTAATTAAATTGGTATGTCCTCTTCAAAGGAAGTAACTTTATTAGCAGCATGTCGAGAGATTCATGAAGAGAAAATATTCAAATCTTTTTTTTCTTCTTTCATATTCCACATATTTCTATTTCGGAAGTTACAAAGCGTTCAAGCGCATTACTAACTTGTTCTATACTCGAGATACTTAAGAAAATTAAAAATCAATATTATGTGTTAAACTAATATTATATCAATCTGTTTTACTATGTAGGCGTATGTAAATTATAATAGTTAACTCTCGAAAAATTCGATTACTGATAATCAGATGTTATTATCATTGTAAAATTAATTTTATTTAGTAGATCAAAATAAAATAAGTAGCTAGTTGTTGCTATTCTAAAACCACTAATAGAATTTTAAGAAAAAACATGTATTTTGTATGATAATAGAATGCTTTTAGCGGAACTAATCGTTTGGTGAAACATACATTTTTGTTTTACAATGAATTTAAGTACTTAACTACTTTGCAGGTCTTCCGTGAAAAAAAATCTGTTCTTACATATATTTTTTTTCTTTGAACATCTATTACATAAGTAGAATCTAAAACATTTACAACTTATCTGATCATAATCATCTAACATACAATTCAAAAATTTCTAATATAACGCATTTTACTCACCTAAAACAATGATGTCTTATATATTTAGATGGAACTTCGAAGATGAATCATATGTAATACTTTTGAGCGACAAGTTTATATATATAATAAGCATGACATTTCTTTGATGGAGATCTTTCCTTCATAATTATGAGGAAAAAGAAGATAAGAAGGCATTCACAATTAGATGCAAACATAAATAATAGTTTTTACAAAGAACAAGGGTCCGATTATATGTTACTGAAACTTACTTATATAGATTTTGTTTCAACATCATCGATCAATATTTAAAATACACAAGAGAAAAGTAACTTTTTCTTTTAATCATTATGAATGAATTGAAAAACTGAATACTAACTAGAAAATTATTCTTAAAAACATAATTAATCTATTCCCAAATGATAGAAGCAATTTTTAATCAATCTCATAAATAGATTTTTTACTATAGTTTTCATTTCAAATTCTTATAATTATTAGAATATGCTTCCTGTCTAGGAACAATAGATTCAAAAAGATAAAAATAAATCAGGTCATCGTATTTATTGAATTCATATAGGTTTCTATTAAAAGAAACAGACCCAAATCTTTTCGTTTGTTTAACTATAGAGGGCGCTTTGATTCATATTCAAACTAGATGTGTGATATGTAGTCACAATCGAATGAATCATTGATATTCGTTGACTAATGTTTTGATATTAAATTCACCATGTATATATATTAAATAGTTCGTATTTGATCAGTAATAATGGCAAAATCAAATGAAATATTTAATTTTAAACTTCTCATTATTGGAGAATCAAGTGTTGGAAAAGTTCGTTAAATTTCGAGTATCATATTTTTTATGTTTTCTTTAATTATCTTTAGAGTAGTTTAATGACACGATTTGTTGATGAAACATTTCAACCGACATTTATTCCAACTATTGGTGTAGATTTTAAAGTTCGAACATTAATGATTGATGGTTATCAATGTAAAATTCAGATATGGTTAGTTTTATTATGCAATTAAAAACTTATCGAAACATTTATCTATCTACAATAAATAGATTTATGTAATAGCAAAATCATTACCAACTTTATATGAGGGTATTAATAATAATATGTTATATTTAAGTACAAGCGATATTAAAATGTTTTCTAGTAGACTTTAATTAAATCTGAAGATAATTCTTTTCTATTTAGTCTAATATATTTTTTAGGATATAGTAAAAATTTCAGTTTAAGCTAATACTTGTCTGTTTGAATTAAAAATAAAATCTTTTAGGGACACTGCTGGTCAAGAACGATTTCGTGTTATAACAACAACAGTAAATAATATTTTCTTTTTATCTATTTTCAATTATTTTTCCTTTTAATTTTTTAAGTATTATCGCGATGCAGCTGGTGTTCTAATTGTCTACGATGTAACAAATCGAGAAACATTTTCTCATGTTTGTCGTTGGATTGATGAAATCAAAAAATATTGTGATGATAATATAGTAAAAGTACTTGTCGGAAATAAAGATGATATTGTATCAAAAGATGATCAATCAATAAGAAAAGTTGTGCCTACTCAAGAAGTCGAACAATATGCTGAAAAAATGAATATGCCATTTTTTGAAACATCAGCAAAAGATAATAAAAATATTCATGAAGTTTTTCATACAGTTGCACGTATAGCATTACAACAACGTTTAGAAGCAAGAAATAAAAATCATTCATTGCAACGTAATAATATGACAAATGGTACATCATCTGCTCAATCTATTCGAATAAAAGGATCGAAAAAAAAAGAAAAAAATCATCATGGATCATGTTGCAAATAGATAAATTTCTTTTTTTTGGAGTACTCAATTATTATAATAATCTTCTTGTGAATCTTTATTCTTTTCTCGCTTGTTTAAAATCTCTTTCTTTATTTATAAATATATATTTATTATTTTATTTCAATAAACATAAATATTAATTTCATTCTGTTTTTATATATATAATGACAAAAAATCTTGAAACTGTTCAAACTTTTAAAATACTTGTTGTTGGAGATTCAAATGTTGGAAAAAGTTCATTAATGACTCGATTTGTTCATGGTGTATTTCATAGTCAATATACTGCAACAATTGGCGTGGATTTTCAAATAGGAATTGTTAATATCAATGGATATAAATGTCGATTACAAATATGGTTCGTTTATTTATTTTTAGTACTTTTTTTCAGAAGTTTTACTCTTTTCAACTCTTCGTACGTCGACTAGATAATTATATAGTTGCTGATAGAGATTAGTTATTTCTTTTCTAGTACAGTATAATTAATTAATCCGTAATAATTGACAAACATTGAAAAAAGATTAAATTTTTCTTGAGGATAATCATTTATGAAAATTATTTCTCAGAGATGCAAACTCATCTGTGTGTAACTATAGTACTATTTAACTAAGTTCTATTAGTGATAATTTAATCATACCTGTTTTGTTTGTCTGTTTCTGATTTACAACGCTTGGTATGATTACATCGTCGTCTCTGATTAAGAACATTTAGCTCATTGTTCAATGTAGTTTAGTTTATAGATTAATCGTGTGTAAATTATTAATTAGTAAAAATTGATTAATCGATTTGGACATATAATTATAAAAAATAAAGATTATATTTTATGAAATATAAGCTAAACGAATGTAAAAGTAGATAAAGGTAAAAAATGGCATGTCCCTTCTCTTATATATGTGACAAACATACGTGTGAAATCCAAGTCCATTGCAGGATTAATGTGAAAAAATACCAATTAGTTTGAGATACTTGTATCATACGTTTCATTGACATTCATAATAATATATAGTGATTAACATCTTTCATCATCGACAGACATGTTCAATATGTAGCGATTCATAGATCGAAATATATATATTTGATTCCATAGGGAATGCACTAACTACTTTATTCTCTCACAAATAAATACCGTTCACATAAATATATAAACTTTGTATGATTGTCATCGTTCAATGAGTGGTATATGTGATTGTAAATTAACTTTTTTATGTCTATTAAATTGATATAGGATCAATTGAATCGATATATGATAAAAGCTTGTTATTGACATAGAGAAAATTATGTTATAGTCTGTGAATTAGTAATGATTCCATAGTTAATGATATACAAAATAATACTCTAAATTTTGTTAGTATTTTAAAAGTACAAGAATTAAATTTATGTATCATTTCCGGAAACAATTATTGATATTCTTGCAAAAATAATTGTTAGAGTACATCTGGTTTTAATTTCCTCTTCTTTTTGGAAAAACAAATACTAATTATTACAGACATGTCATAGAAACAATGAAAATAAAGTAGAGATTTTATCAAAGTTGATATGAATGAAAGAAAATACTGATTTTTCTAGGTTTTAAGAATATTTGATTTATTTTTTTCAGGGACACCGCTGGACAAGAACGTTTCCGTTCTATTACAAGTAAATAAATTAAGTATGTCTACTAAACAGTATTAATTTACATTTATCTTTCAAAAGGTAGTTATTATCGTGGTGCCGATGGGATAATTATTGTCTATGATGTATAATTAACATCCTTTTGTTCTAATAATAAATCTTAAAATATCCTTTTTTCTTTATTTAAAGGTTACAAATAAAGCAAGTTTTACTCAAGTAAAAGATCAAATAACTGAAATGGAATCTTATTGTGAGAAAACTGTTCCAAGAATTCTAGTTGGTAATAAAAATGATAATGATAATAAAACAAATAAAGTTATTTCAACTGATGATGCATTAGAATATGCTAAAGAAAGTAATCTACTATTTTATGAAGTATCTGTTAAAGATAATAAGAATATAACAGAATTATTCAATGAGATGACGAAACTTGTACTTAAACAACGTCTTGAAGAACTCGAACCGATACAAAATAATAATATTACAACTACACGTATTGACCCAAAACAAACAACAGAGAATATTAACAAGAAAAAGTGTTGTCCGACATAAAATGTAATATTTTTTAAAAGATTGACCTCCTTTTTTTTGCTTTTACAATTTTGATATTTTACTTTTTGTTTTTTTATAAATTAATTTTTTGAATAATTCGAATGTGTAATATGAATTTTTTTATTTTAATTTTCAATAAATGAACGGTAAGAATTTGAAGAATTTACTATACGGACATTTTTCATCTACGCATGAAATCCATTAATAATATCTTTTACTTAAAATAGATTTTTTTTATCAAGATTCAATCCTTAACTAATGATGAGTTCTTTCATCATAAGACTTCTTTTTTTTTATATAAAAAATGTCACGCTATTTAATTTTCTGAAATGTACTCTCATTAATTATATTTTAATGAATATGATTATTCTATAGATAAACTGTAATACATTTGAAAAGAATTTACTCTATATTCGTTTCCTTTTATAAAAAGAAAAAAAATAATACAGACTTGAATAATACATTCATTTGATCTCATGATGGTTCATTAACATTGATGGTATATAATGATAAAGATTATTTCTTTAATTACAGTTGATGTTGCATGAGTTTTAGTTATTCTTCGAATATTTTTTCTTTTACAATCATCTGCAATATTTTTTGAACAACAAAATGAGTTGTACTCCTTTAACATTATCTACAAATACAGCGGATGCTCTCGATTCTACTGTTATCGTTTGTTCAATTGCTATTGTAATTCATATTATTTTTTGGCTTGAAGTTCTAATATTTCCATCATTAAAACAAAGAAATATGATTTGGTTATATGATTATATATTAACTGATTTACTTCTTGTTATTCGATTTTTTATTTTATACTTTTTTCGTCGTCTAGAACTATGTTTATATCCAACATTTCGAACAATAGTATGTTATTTTGAAGCAACATCAAAATTTTATATGAATACAGTACAAAGTTATCTTTTATTAGCATTAAATGTATCACGTTATGCACAAATTGTTTATAGTCGAAATGTTTATGTCGGAAATCTTCGTACAATTATTATAACTCATTTTTTAATCGGTATATTACCAGCAATTAATGTTATAGTACAATTTATGGCTAATTGGACTACTTTATGGCGTAGAACAGGTGAATCTTGTGATGTTCAAACTGTATCATTATCAGTACAAATATTTAATATATTTGTTACTTATATTATACCAGTAACACTTAATGTTATTCTTCTAACAATTTGTATTCGTCATGTAAGTTCAACAGTAGGTATTCGTAATCAACAAATAATTGATCGTCGTCGTGGACATCAACGAGCACTTTTATTTCAAACTATAGCATTTTATTCAATTTGGGTTGCATTATGGAGTCCTTATATACTTGCATTTCAATTTATTAATATTAATAGTAATGCTGGTATTTATACTTCATTATTGAATTATGTAGAAATTGCAATAGATCCAGCTATTGTTGCTATACTTGACGTTCGTTTTTTTAAAACATGGCAAACAATATGGCGTAAAATAAGAACATTTCGACATAGAGTTGTTACCCCAGTTGCAATCATTGCTCCAAACAAAAATGTTACTTAAACATTTTTATTGTAAAATATATCTGTATATAAAAGAATAAATTGTACATTTACTAATTCATGGGCAGTTCGATAGGGGATAGACTTCCAGTATCAGCCAATGAAAGTTTTAAAACTAAGTTTTGATGAAACAGTAATATGGTATCAATTTTTAAATAAAAATTGCTTTTATATCATTTAACTGCAAAAATAATAAGCTGATAGTTGAGCAATCAAATCAGGACATTATCAGAGGGATTGACATATACGATAAATCGTTTTGAATAGCGCAAATATAGCATCTATTAATGTTTATTTTCTTATTTGAGTCTTACTACTTGTCTATACTCTGCTGAATGAATATTTATAAGTGAAATAAATTTAAAACTGGTATTAAAACGTCAATGATATGCTTTCGATTAAAATTTTAATATCTTACTGGTTCTTAACTAGATGAAACCAATGAAACTCGATTCAATTCTCTTCCAGTTATTTATCTATTATAACTTTAATATGTATAGATTTTATAGACTAGCAATATCACTGATTGTATATTTATCTCAGGCACCCAATTTAGATACTTTCTGCAGTTACAATAGATCTCTCGAACTAATCAGGTTAGAGGTGCTGGCGCTTAGCATTAAAACTGAAAATAATGCCTTGATTTATTTCTCAGCGAAATTTAATTAATGCTGAATTTTTGGAATTCAAAGTAGCATCGGTGCTACTAATGATAATTTAATGCATAAATCGATATTAAATGTTTCCTTTACAATAATAAACCTGTGTATTATTTTCATATTAATGCTAAGCCATCACTCCTGAGTTAGGTAAAAAACATATTTAATATCGATGCTGATCTATTAATAGATTTATTAATTACAATCTATGGATATAGGCGACATCTTTTGATGAAGTATACCATTGTTTTTTTATGAAAGAGAAAGAAAAATTACTTAATATAATATCTTTTTTGAGGTTTTTAAAATATCTAGAATTTCTTCATCTATGTGTTGTATACTCTTCCATCCAATCGATAATATATTCATTGTCAAACTGCTATTCAAAAGTGTTTTTTTTTATTTGATTTGACTTGATTTCAATTCTAGATTACGTGTTATTACCGGTTTAAATAGAAACGATTCATTGATTATGTCGCTTATCTGTTCTCGTAAGTTATTGATTTGTGGTTAAATTGTTTTTAAATTTAATAACAATTATTTTTAGTTTCAAATGAAGTTCCAGAACAACCAGTCCTTTCACCAGTATCTGGTTGTATTTATGAAAAACGTTTAATTATTAAATATCTTCATGAATCTTCAACTGATCCAATTACTGGACAACCATTGACTGAAGACCAATTGATTGATGTTAAAGGTATATTAATCGAAATATTCTTGTCTTATGTTTTCTTAAAAATTTTTATTGAATCTTCTTATAGTAACACCACTAGGTAAACCAAAGCCACCATCAGCTACAAGTATTCCAGCTATTCTTAAAATGTTACAAGATGAATGGGATGCAACTATGTTACATAGTTTTACACTTCGTCAACAATTACAAACTGCACGACAAGGTATGTTATTAAATGTACAGAGAAGAAAATGAATTATTTATTTTTGTACAAATATATTCATAGAATTATCACATGTTATGTATCAACATGATGCTGCTTGTCGAGTTATTGCACGTTTAAATAAAGAGGTTACAGCTGCTCGTGAAGCTTTAGCTACACTTAAACCTCAAGCTGGTATTGTACAACCAACATCAATGGTGAAAATCTATTTTTTTGATATTCTAAAATCTATATAATTAATATTATATTTAATAGTATCCAAATGAACAAATTTCACACCATGCAACAGCTGGTATTAGTGGTGATAATAATCAATTATCAACAGCTGAAGGAATGACTGATGAAATCATTCAAAAAGTAATTCATAAAATTATTTTAAATTTTTAATTAATTTATCTTTTTTAGTTACAAGATAAAGCATCGGTTTTAACACAATTACGTAAACAACGTGGTAAACGTGTACCTGAAGGTTTAACATCCATTGATGAAATGAGAAATTTTCGTTGTTCAGCAACGCATACTGTTCGTAAAACAAATATGATTTCTATTTTTCTATATTCATTATTTCTAGGCATTACATAGTGCTAGTACTCCGGGTATATTAGCTGTTGATATTTCACCAAAAAATCCTAGTATAATTCTAACTGGTGGTAATGACAAACAAGCTGTTGTATTTAATAAAGATAGTGAACAAGTTGTTGCAACATTAAAAGGACATCAGAAAAAAGTTACACATGTTATTCATCATTTTCAAGAAGTATGTATAGATATATATAGTAGGAATTTGATTATGGTATTTTTTCTCTCTCTAGGATATTGCTATAACAGGAAGTGCGGATTCAAGTATTCGTGTTTGGCATGTACCATCAGCACAATGTCTTAAAGTTCTTAAAGCTCATGATACTCCAATAACAGGTTTATCACTTCATCCAACAGGTGATTATGTCTTATCAAGTGCAAGTGATACTTATTGGGCATTATCTGATTTACATACTGGAAAATTAATTACTAAAATTCAAGATACAACTTCACAAAGAGGTATGAAAAGAATTTCATTCTTTATATATAAACATCAGGAGTATTTCAAGAATATTGAAAAAACTATCATATATTAGAAAATATTTTTCTATCAAATGAGATGTATTTTAACGTTACCAAAGTGATCAACTAAGCTAAAACTGATGATACTCGAAAAATTACGGAAAACCGACTTAAACACTTATTCATATACATAAGTTATGAATAAATCATTTATTTAGGTTTAACATGTGCACAATTTCATCCTGATGGTATTATATTTGGTGTTGGTACACAAGAAAGTGTAATCAAAATTTGGGATTTAAAAGAATGTAATAATGTTGCTGATTTTCCTGGTCATTCCGGAAGTATAAATGCTATTGCATTTTCTGAAAATGGTAAAAAAAACAATCATATGTATTTCAATATCTAATATTTTCTTTATTTTAAAGGTTATTATCTTGCAACTGCAGCTGAAGATGCATCAATTAAACTATGGGATTTACGTAAATTGAAAAATTTTAAAACTATTACACTTGATGATCGTTATGAAGTACGTGATCTTGTATTTGATCAAAGTGGAATGTATCTTGGTGTAGCTGGTACTGATGTTCGGTAAGAATATATTATTTTATCATAAAAATTTTTATATTAAATTTTTTTTCTTCTTCTTATTTAATATAGAGTATATCAAGCAAAACAATGGGATTTACTTAAAGTATTTAATGATCATACAGCATTAGCAACTGGTATACGATTTGGTTCAAATGCTAATTATTTAGCAAGTTCAAGCATGGATCGTTCACTTAAATTATATCAACAATTATCTTCAGAATAATTTTTCAAAAAAAAGTACAAAGAATATAACATAGACATTTGCTCTATAAGAATTTTGTATTGTTTGTTTGTTTGTTATTTGTTTTTTTTTCTGTACTCATTCGTAAAAAATAAAGAAACGACTGATGAAAGTTTGTGAGTGATAATTATCAAATGTTGAATTTTAAGAAAATATGAAATTAAAATCTGAACATATAAAATATAATATAAGAAAACTTACTATCAATGATTTTTTTGAATAACATATTATCGGTCTACTATCAATGGCAGACTGTCATCATTCTGTGTCTGTCATATCAATTAAAACATAATCATTCCTTTTATTCCTAATTTTTTCTGACATTTTTCGTACTGTTTGATAGACGATGAATAATGTCTTTTGATAATATTAATCGGCGTTTATTAATCTCTTCTTAGTTGTACAAAGATTCAATAATAAGTGTCAGACATTGACACCATATATCGTATATCATAGTTCTGTTATTTTGTTAATAAAACGAAGAAAACCATAGAATCGAATGTTTATACTATGATTAGACTTGTCGAACTATTACACAAAAACGGATGCCATCTTTTATTCCGGTGTGCATTCATGACGTAGTTATTTTATTGAATTGATTTCAGTTCACTGATCCATTTACGGAAAGAAGATAATTGAATAGATTTTTAGTTTTCAGTTTTTCTCTTCTTCCCACGATTAAAATTACAATCATAATAAAAAAAAAGAAAAATTCCATTTCAATTTTTTATCGGATTATTTTATATAATTATTCTTTGTGGAGATAAAAGAGAAGAAAAAAAAGAAATTACTATGATAATTAGTTATTGTCGTAACGTCTAAACAATATACTGGCTTCTATATTTCTACGAGATTCTCTCGAGATATATATTCTAGCTAAGATGTTGTGATGATTTTATAGAATTCCTTAAGGATAAAAAAGAAAACTACGTTTTTTTTTCCTTATTTCCTTTTTTGTTTGTTGCTACGCTTTCGTCATCATTATTGCTTGACTGATTAGAGACAAAGATTATATGTGTGTAAGATTTCCTTTTTTCTCTCTTTTCTGAATACTCATACTCGTCTGATTTTTATATACATTCTATTTTCACATTATTTATTAAAATGTTTGTTTCTCGTGGATTGTCAGCAAGTCATGCTGGTCATCGTTGTACATCATCAGCAAAATTTACAAATACACGACGAATAAGTCATGGTAGAAATTTGGAATAGTTATACTAGTTGATTTTAAATCTTTTTTTTGTATTCAATGAATAGAAGAAGAACAAGTGCCTGATATTGAAGATGAAGCACATCCAACGCGAAGTTTAATATGTGCTTTTGTATCTTCAATATTTTGTCCTATTCTTGGTAAATATTCTGATTAATTATATGTTAGTCTCATATTTGTTTTATACTTTATTTAGGATGCATTGCTTTATTTTATGGTATCCGCGCTGTACGTGCGCATAATCAAGGTTTCTATGCTGAAGCAAATACATTTAATAAACAAACAATTCGATGGTCACTAATAACATTTATTATTGGTCTTACAATTGGTTCAATAATTGGATTTATATTTTTTGTGAAAGCTGTTGTATTTATTTGAATTCATAAATTTTGTTTTTTTCTGTGAACTTGAATTTGAATCAATTTGTACATAATTAATTATAAAATTTTATCATGTATATTAAAAAATTTTCTCCGAGAAAAAAGAAACTATGAAATTTTTCTATTTATTATCTATAGATAATTGATAAATAGATAGAAAGATTATGGAAATATATATATAAAACTAGAGATTATGTGTAAATTATCTCGATTGTATATCATCACAAGATCGCATATTTGTAAAAAAACAATAATTCCATCACTCAAGCTTCAATTACGATATAAAAAAAACGCAATAAAATTTGCCTTTACAACTTATTCACATGACATTGATAGTATGTAATAAAGTTACAATTACGTATTCACTTTATCGTTGTTTATTATTTGAAAATTGAATTCGATATATATCAATTTTCCTTATTCTGTTTTTTTCACGCTTATTGCAAATTGATTAAAAAACAATAAAAAATGGCATTTAAACAAATTTTCATATAAAATATGTAATCTAAAGGACAACAACACATAATTTTCATTAAAAAATGTTTTTTATAATCTTATTTCTATTGGTTTCTGTTGTAAATACACAATATTATTCTCAACAACAATATCCCTCGAATAATTATAATTCTTGGCTATCTAATTCACAAAATTATCAACCATGGAATCAAGGAATCCAGCAAAGTAAATATGAATACATCATTTAGTCTGTGTAATTATATTGATATTTAGATCGAGCATATGTTCGTGGAAATCTTTTAAGTGAAGATACATCTACATTACCATATGGTTCACAAATAATTGTATCAATCAAGGATGTTTCCATTCAAGATGTAGCCGCAGGTCCATTAAATTCAGTTGTTCTTACTGGATCTTATCGATTTCCAATCGCTTTTCAAATTCCATATTCAATCGCACAAATACAACAAGATCCAAATACGGTACGAAGATATGCTCTTCAAGCACGCATTGAAATAAATGGTCAACTACTTTATATCAATGATCAACAGATTCCAGTACAATTAATTCCTGCACCAATCAATCCAATTAATATTATGTTGAAAAAAGTTGGTACACCAAGTTATCCTGGTAAGTATAGTTTCATTCTCTATTTACACTTCATTGTATTGTATAAATAGGACCTGATATTTCAATCTATCCAACAAGACCTCCAACAATCGGTGGAGTCTACATATGTCAATTGAGACCAGATCCTGGTCTTTGTTATGCAAGTATTGAACAATATTATTTTAATACTCAGTCGCGTTCATGTCAGACTTTTACATGGGGTGGTTGTGGTGGAAATCAAAATCGTTTTGCAACTCGAGATGCATGTGAACGTACATGTTCAATATATCGACGACGAATCCTTAATAATAATGCAAAACAAGCACCAATTGGTTAACAAAAACTCCTTTGTTTTGTGTAATTAGACTTCTCATATTTTCTATATGTATATCTAATATCTCAAAATAAATTACTCTATTTTTATTTTGAATATTTCTTGTATGATTGGATTCAAAGATTAGTTTAGATATATTTAAGGAATATCGAACGCTATTTTTGGATCAAAGAAGTGTTCTAATCATTGAAGTAATAGACTAATGTACTTTAGCACATTTGATACTATATTATTATAATTAAGAAAATGTAGATTGTAACTATTTACGATAGATCTAGTTTATTATTAAAACTCATGATAAATATATAACAAAGACGTGACTGAAAATTTTCCATCGATCTCATGAAACGATAAATGTACCTCGGTTCAACACAATACTGAACTACAAATTCTTTTAGCTTTTATTTTGATGAAATTATTCAAATGTATTATTGCTTACAAGTTGCAAGAGGAATTATATTCTAGTACATTCTCCTTCGAGAAAAAGTTAATTTTTGTGATACCATTTTGTCATGAAAAAGAAAACGAATTAAATGATCATGACGATGACGTTTTTAACAATGGAATTAAACAGTTCTATGCTTTTTTTTATAGATCTTATCTATTTCGGAAATGTTGACTTTCACTCTAAAACCAGCTTTGATGTGACATAGACTGTTAAGTCAGATGATGCTGTAATTTGGTTATTAATTCATCTATGTCGTTAATAATTAAACTTGAAAACATTCGATGTGATCATTACAGATGGTTTCAACGCGATGACAAATACGCGGGGGTGTATCTTTGATTAAAATCTGATAGTTTTCTCAGAGTTTAAAAAGAACTAGACATAAGAACTACAGTTATCCATCGGTTTGAACGACAATATTTTGAAACGATTGATGCAATGAGATGTTTATATGTTGTTGAGCAAATGTTGTAAAAAAAAGAAATGTATTTATAATAAGTCGTCGTCTGTCCATTCTTTTATGAATTATTTCGTTCAGAGCTGATATATTTGGTTTGTCAGGAAGACTAATTTTTGTTGTTCTTGTGACATTTCTTTTTTTGATTGGCATGAAACTATAATGGTAAAAATGTCAGCTCAATTTTTTAAGTAACAAATCACATGTACTTGCTCAAGTGAGTGGCAATGTTATATGCTATTTTTAATCTTTAATGTGACAAAACCTTCTATCTGTCACAGTTGACACGGAAATTCGGTTCAGATTGAAATATACTAAATAATAAAAAACGAAAAAAAAGCAAGAAAAAAGAATTGCTTACAAACAAAGATATATTGAATCTATTGTATCTAAATCAATATTAATATTTTCTTCTTTTTGTTTTTCAAATCATAAAGGAAAAAATTGTTTTGAGATGCTGCACTCTTTTGAATGTTTTATTTCACTAAATCTATAAGTCATATTCGTAATTAATCTATATCTTCTTTTACTTATGCTTCGATATTGTAGAAAAGTAAAATTAGCGGCTGTTCTACGATGAATTATTGAATTTCTTTAAATTTTTATATTTAACGTATCTATTAATATTTACTAATTCATAATTTTCAGAATCTTCTATTAAGGTTTGCTTCCATAAGACATACAATAAATAAACATAAACTATGCCGAATATTTAAATTAATCTGTTTCGGGTCGGTTCGAATTTTTTGCAAAAATGAATGTTTTTTTTTACGAAAAATTTGAAGCGTATGTTAATATTAAGGAAAGAGCGAAGTGTACCATCATGAACAATATACATTTAGATGTTTTAAATATTATTAAAGTACAAAAGTAAGTAAGTGTGAGTAAATATTTTGGTGAAAGAGAAGCATCCTTAGTCTCACCCACATCCACATCCTAATAAAGCAAAATCATCAAAAATTATTTATCTTTTTAATATTTAATATTTTTATTATTCTATTTGGCAACAAAAAAACAAAAATAAGTAGGAGGAGTAAGACGAAGAGTCCGATATGAAGGATAAAATTATATTTATTTGATAAATTTAATAAACAGCGTAAAAGTGATCAAATATAAGTACGAAAATAAGAAATAGTTATGTAGTTTTATGATAATTGTTGATATAATGAAGAAACAATAGCTTTCGGATTTACTAACCCATCATCAGTTGCGAGAACTAATAATTGAATACGAAAATCAAATTATTAAAAGAAAATTGTACATATACTACCACCAGATAATAATTAAAAACGAAATAAAGTAGATAAAAATAGATAAATTGTTATGTGGTTGAATTAATTGTTCATATAAAATGGACAACAGCTTTCGAGACGGCAGCCCCATCACCGGTTGCAAAAATTCTAATTTTAATTTTAATAATCGAAAATGAAACGAATTACTAAAATAAAAGTAAAATGATAGTTGTACCTATATCACCACGATGTGAATACAGAATTGAATTAATATACGAAATACGTATACAATATAGGATTTTGATATTAAAATTGATAAAAATAGATAAACTGTTATGTGGTTTTAGTGGTAATGACGAAACTTGATATAATATTTATCTTTCGACGTTTCGATCACTTGAAGTATTATTAACTAGATACCCTTCATCTTCACCACCACGACCTATAATTTTAATAATGATGTCTCAATTCTCCACTAATATAAGTAATGTGATTCAAATTCTATGAGACAAATGAAAATGATTTAATAATATTTAGTTTTTAACGCGAAGTAAATAGAATCAATAAATGTATATGTGTATAAATTAATTTTAATTTTCGACGCCATTCTTAAAATTATAGGTCGTGGTGGTGAAGATGAAGGTTATCTAGTTAATAATACTTCAAGTGATCGAAACGTCGAAAATTAAAATTTAATTGTAAACATATACATTTATCGATTCTATTTACTGCACGTTAAAAATTAAATATTATTAAATCATTTTCATTTGTCTCATAAAATTTGAATCTCTACGAGAAAGAGAACTGACCTTTTTCATGTTCGATGTTAAAGATGGTTGTTTACCAGCCTTCGTCTTCCCGGCTTTTGCTGCTGTTCTTTTACCAGTTGATTGATGCTCCAGTAATTGAGCATACTCATCCAGTGAGATGACTATCGAAGGTTGTGGACCAATTGTTGGCTTGCTCATTTGAATTGGATTTATAGAATTTAATGATTGCTTGAGAAGATTATGACTTTCACTGAAACAAAAGAAAGACTCTATTTATACTAGACAAAACCAACGCATACAAATACAAGTAACGCACGTCCGAAGACTTGCTTAACTCTTTCTCGCAGAAATGCACCCTCCTCATATTTACTGGAAAAACAATTGAAAACCTTGCTCTCGTTTGTTGTTCCGTACTCTTAGCAAATACTCGAACGTACTCAGTGGTAAACGCAGATGAAAACATATTAGAGCTGTCGGCATTGGTGGCTTGTCGAACTAGTCTTTCATCAATATACGAAGTATTAGTAATCTTATATGCAAGAAAGCCAGCCGATTATGGTCGCCATATTCTGCACTATAACCAGGGGAACATTTGGATACCTATAAAAATGCACTAGTCAAAAAGTGGATTTCTACCATTCTACACCACTTTTGCCAATTCACACTCCCCCACCCCCTCCCTTCATTAGTCTGAGCAAATGTGGCCCACATTCGAAGTCCTCGCATCGAAATATCTCAAGAAATGTCTTTTCCTAAAAGTTGATTTTCGATGTTTTTTTGACCCTGCGGGCAGACAATCAATCAAGCAGACAATTTATGTTTACTGGACTCTTCTCTACGAGAAAGAGAATAAACAGCGTAAAAGTGATCAAATATAAGTATTTTTGTGATTAATGACGAAATATTGGTAATATTTATCGACGTTTCGAACAATTTTAAGCCCATATCTACTGGATTAAGACGCGAATCGAATATAAATAGTAATAGTGCTGCTGTCATACCACGAGAGAAGTCAATAAATTCAATAAACAGCGTAAAAGTGATCAAATATAAGTACGAAAATAATAAATAGTTATGTGGTTTTATGATAATTATTGATATAATAAAGAAACAATAATACATAATTGATGCGATAAATAATAAAATAATACGAAATGTTAATTTTTATTGTGAAGAAATGTAAATTTATATGAATAAATAGGATAATATCTATTATATCGACGTTTCGACTAACTTCAGCAGTCATTAACTAGATGGCCTTCATCTCCACCACCACGACCTATAATTTTAAGAATGACGTCGCAAATTAAAATTAAATTATAAATCTATACATTTATCGATTCTATTTACTTCACGTTATAAATTAAATATTATTAAATTATTTTCATTTGTCTCATAAAATTTGAATTATAATAAAAATTGAAACTATCGTATTATTTATTATTTTGTCTCAAAAAATTCAACTAATGATTATGCTTTATCAATCATTTATGTGAGTGAAAAGAGCAGGGGTTTGGAAAAAAAACGACTGGAACAAAACTAATTAAATAAGTATAAGAGATATTGCAAAATATGCTATCTTTTTAAGCAAAACGCATCCTATGAAAACTGATCACGACCGTACGGTATAATTTTATATGTGCACAATTGAATTAGATAAGAGAGAGGTTATGTTCTAACTAAAGTTTTAAATTGTTTCAGTTTTTTTCTCTGTATTTACCTTGATTTTCAACACCTTCGTCCTTTACCATGGTTCCATACGAAGCCAAGCTTCTTTTTATGGCAGCTGTGGCTTGTTCGACACTTGTCGTAAAATTTTCATAACAGTTGGATCTAAATTCATGGGTGCCGGTGCCGATGCTGATCTTCGAGGTGGTGCACGAGATGGCCCTTATGCCTGAGGGTTTTCGCTGGAAATTCACGGAATATTGCTTCAAAAATCATCGACCTGGACATATCAAAAGTTAAAAAATTAATATACTATATTCACTGGCTGTCAAAACTATTTATCCAGACTTAATGCATTATTTCATTTTCTTTGCTATTCAAAAATTTGAGCAGCAAAGAAAATAAAATAATGTATCAGGGCTGAGTGAATAATTTCGATAGCCATTGTAAATAGTGACTGTGGTAGTATTAAATATGATCAAGCTTTTATACTGTATTTCATATCTGGTTTTATAGAAGAGGGGATAAATGAATGCGAGAAAAAAATACTTATGAAACAATATTCTATAGAACCACATGTACGTTTCTGCTTCAGCATTCCTTTCATTCTTTTGTCTTTCATCTCGTATATAGAACAATTGAAACAATTTTTCTACTTCTTCGCTATTTTTAAAAAAGAAGAAAAGATATACAAATATCATCACGTCGAATACGACACAAAGAATGAAATTGAAGAGAGATAAAAGCATCAAAAAATACTCATTGTTAGAAAAGAGAGATGCAATAATTTGAAGAGTGTAATGATGTATTGCCAGTAGTTGTATATAATTTTTCATTAACGAAATGTTGGTCGAAATGAAAATACGAGATAACTACCGAGGAAATCAAAAAATCAGCCTTACATCCCTCAAAGATTATATAAAAATTGAATAGAGAATGTCATATGATTGAAATATTTGATAAATATGCATTTGATCTTATATAAATATGAAAACAAGGGAATATATTACGATGGAGAAAGTAAATCATGTAAATTATTCGTTCAAAAGGAAAACGTTAGCTCTTTTCAATCAATTATCATAAAATACAATATAGAAGAAACTTAATAATAAATAGAAAAATTTAATTATTATCGATAAATTGCATAAAATAGTATCAAAACAAAAAAATATAGAAATATTTTAAAAAATTGTCATTTTTAAAACTTCTTCGTATATGTCATCGTTGTTCATAGTGGTCATTTACTATAAGAAGAATAGTCAGATGAATTGAGTACAATTATTAATCAACACCTTGAGCTAATAAAATTGTTTCTTTATTCAATGGATTATAAAATCCATTATATAAATGTGAATAAATAACTAAAAAGGAAATATTAGTTAATTCATATAGAAAAAAAAATAAACATTACGTAAATCTCCATGATTTAATTTAATAGACTTTAATGTTGAACATGTTTTTTCACATGGATGTTTTGGTCGAAGTTGAATTAAACTAGAACCTTGAATTTGTGCTAACCATATCCAATCATTGTGTAATGGAATCTGATCAATGAAATAAATTGAAATAGATTCAAAGGCATCTTTTATTGGCTTACTCTATGTAAATGATTTGTTTCCTTATTTAAACCAGAAGATATAAAAAACCAATTTCCCGTTAATGTTTGACCAACTGATGATGGTAAAAAATAAGGTTTAGAATAGTATTCTCGAATTATTCTCAATGCTTCTCGTTTACAATTATTCCTGAAAATATTTCAACAGATATAAATGATTTTTAGGCAAAACTATTTTTTTACCATTGGGCCATAAATGGACGACGATTTCCACTAAGATAATTATTAAATAGTTTATCAGCACCCCCAGGTTCATTATAACCATGAACATTTGTTTCAAATGAACAGAGATCGTATTCAGATAACACCGGATCTTCAGTAAACAGCTGAATAAATTCAAATAAATATATTTAAATAATTTTTTTGATAAAAAAAAACTATACATACTCTAAATAATTTTTTGACTGTTAATTCTTTTATTGCTGGCCAGGATTCTGTAGCATCATCAACGATAACAGGTAAATGATTAAGATAAATATTTTTTGTAAAATTAAAAAATGTTATATTTGATTGTGTTATTATTTTCGTTGTATTAATACATTTCTAAATAATTTAAGACAATTGTTTTTATAAGAAAAAATTTAAAGATTAAACGAGGGTGGAAAAGTATAACCTCTCATATATTGAGTAAAACTATTCTCCAAAATAGATTCTAACTGATTAGAGACTATAGCAAAGTAGGATTCGAAAAAAAAATGTTTTAGATATGAACTCTGTACAGTGTGAAAAATCAACGCTAAAAATTCGATATTTTATAAGGAAGCTATTATGTTGTATAGTAATGTGATGTGTTTTCTATAGTTTAATCAAATATTTTAGTTGTATACAGTCTAAACTCAAACTTAATTTATCATTTGAAACAGCTTTCTCCTTAGTCTTTATCATTCATTCTTCTCAAAAAGTTAATTGTCCAAAAACAATCGACATATGTTACTATTGTTTTCTATTTCTATACATGAAAAAAGCTACAGGTTATTTTAAATAAAATATATCAATTTCACTCAAAAGACGAAGAATTCTATGTTTGGAAGTCCAGGAAACCATAGAATCTTATATTGGGATATCGAGAATCTGTAACAGACATTCAGGAACTTGCTCATTTCAATATTAGAAAACTTAACGACAAGCAGAACTGTCAAGTTTAAAACAAATATTTACATTGCATTCCGTTAATTCAAATGAATTATTATAAAATGGATTGTTAAGAAAACATTGACTTGTATAAATCGTTGTCCAATCCCAAAATGGAAGAATCTTTAAATTAAATAAAATATTAATTTAATCAATATTTGTTTTTTCTTACTCTAATAAGTATTAATCGAATAAATGATAATAAAGTAAAATAGATATTATAACTTAATTCATCATTTAATAGAATAAAATAAATAGAAATAGATAATAATAAAATCAAACAGATTATAAACCATTTTTTTTTCTTCGTCTTCGAATTTTGTTTTTTATTTCTTAATCGATCGAAATATTCTATTGAAAACGATGAATCTTGTTCTTTATCAATTAATTCTATTAATTCTTTAAATTGATTATTAATATCATTTAAAACATCTGTTTGTTTTTCATTTTCATTCATTCTTTTTTTTTCTTTCTTTCTTTCTCTATTATATAACTAAAAGAAAATAAACAATACATCAATGTTAACTTAGAAACGTTCGCAACAAAAAAAAAGAAAAACTGTTAACTTTTATTCTATTTTTTTTTAATGCATATATGTCTGAGCAAAACGAACATACAACAACAACAACAATAATAATAATAATAATAGTCAAAAGATTAACAATGAAAATCTATTCTAACAACAAAATAAACACGCCAGATGAAGTAAAACAGAACAAGGATCATAACAGTGTTTATTCAAAAAACAAAAAACAACTCAGATATCCATTGAAAATTGATCATCACCTTCTACAAAAAAAAGAAAATAAATATAGATTTTAATTAAAATAAAAAAATATATTTTTACCTTTTTTACCAGATGGTGAT
Organism: Adineta steineri; assembly: GCA_905250115.1. Classification (NCBI taxonomy): domain Eukaryota; kingdom Metazoa; phylum Rotifera; class Eurotatoria; order Adinetida; family Adinetidae; genus Adineta; species Adineta steineri. The sequence goes on from CAJNOI010000115.1 coordinate 288,620, forward strand.
TTTTGTTCGGATAAATTCACATTTGAATTATTAACAGTTATATCAGATGTAGTTTTTTTATTTATATCATTTTCAGTCATATTATCACTTTCAGTTGGTTTAGGAATTAAAGTAACTAAATAAATAACGCTTTAAGCTGAGAGAAATAGCACATGACTTACAGAAAAATAAATATTAAATAATACGAAAAAATCAAAATAATATTTTTTTTCAGTCGTTTTACGACATTTTTTGTCATACAAAAACCAGGCATAGGTAGTTCGTCCTTAGCGTTGGTACACGATCTCTAACTGACTTGATTGTTCGCTTTTAAATTTACAAGTATCATTATCTTCTATACACTATGTTCAAAAGCTTCTACAATCATGGTATAAGTGTGAAAGTCTTGCTGTGAAATTCATATAGTATAGTCATGTATCCTGCTGATTTGACTCTTATTTCGAAATAGTTATATTTGATGATTTGTGAACTCAATACAAATTATGATATACAAAAGTAGTTCACCGCGATTATGTAATCAGTTTTAGAAATAGAGACAGATTATTTTTGAAAAATCAGTAGATATGTGTCAACCTAGTGTGTAATTTTATGATCAAGATGGGTGTACTATTTAATAATAGACTATGCGAAATTTTCTAGCATGTAGATTATGCGGTAAATATTTATCTTACAATCGTAAAGCATTCTAAAAATAACTTGATCGCCAGATCAAACTAGTTTCGACAAATTAAAAATCATCCAACAGATATATAATCACATTGATACAACTTTCTCTCTCTTGTAGAGTACTGAAACAAATCCTGCTATCTATTACGAATTACTACAAATAGAATATAAGATTTTAATCTATTTATAATATGGACTACCCGTTATACTATCATTGAGTCACGTACAATAGATAACAAAGAATATGAAAACTGGCATATCGCTTAAAAAAAATCACTTAATAAGCTTCGACACTGGTAACAAAATAAGATGTAAGAAAAAACCTTATTTTGAAATAAATACATTAACAAACCTTCCGGAATGTAAGGTAGCTTTGATGGTGGTGAACGTGTCATAGGCGATTCACGACGAGAAAGGAGAAAAGCACGATCATAATAAATACGAGTTCCTATAGGAAAAAACAATATCTTTTTAATAATTAAAAAATATAAAAAATTAAAATTATACCGCCTGGTGTTGTTGAATAAATACTACCACCTGGTGTTTCTCCATAATGAAGCGGCATATCTTTGGGATCATTTATTACAAGACGACGGATTGGGATACCTTCACTGTTACTCATGTTTTCTTTTTTCTAAAATAAATTTAAATATATTCATAGTTTTTATTGCGTCTTAAATCAATATCATATGTTAAAGAAAGATAAAAAGAATGAATACAGAATAATCAGATGCATGTAAGATATATATAACCTCCAGAAAGAGCGAATGCACGTGTATACTATAGATTTTCATCGTTCGATATTATTGGTTAAAGAGTTGATTCCAATAAAAAATTCTTTTCTAGAGTTCGCTCTTACCCTGTATACAGAATGATATAAACTCTATATTATTCCAGCAATAAATTTTAAACAAAATTCTATTGTGAAAAAAATTTGATTAATTTATGTTGATTGTAATTCAAATAATAATAGTAAATTTACAACATAACTAACATTATATTATACCGAAAACTCAGTTTATTTAAAGATCCCAGCAAGGATTAAGATATATAACTTTTTTTTTGTATATTGGATCATTATTAATCATAATACATAATCGCTTCAATTGAATGAATGTTTCCAGTTATCATAAGAATTTTATTATTTACTATCTTTTTTTATTTTGTATAAACTGTAAATTAAATTTATTTTCTCAAATAATTCCGATCAAATTATCCAGAACAAATACCGTTAAAAAACTATTTTTGTTTTTTTTGTCTTGTTCAATTTTGAGAATATATTTAATATGCAATAGAATTAGTATATTTTATTAAATATCTATTTTTCATTTAAAATAAGTATAAAATCTTCTTTTTGAAAATTTAATATTACTGATTAAATTTTATAAATGTCAAAATGCTGCAATTTGTATCGCCTTAGTAAAAAAACGCCCTTATTAAAACATTCTTGGTATGTAATCATTTCGTTTATTTTTCTCTACTAGGGTTGTTGATAAAACAAACAAAGCCATAGTAACTACTTTACAGTACATTAAAATTTTTCGGCGATAAAAAAAGAAAAACACAATCAGTACTTCTACGATGTTATCTTTTTTTTTTTGGTAGAAAATAATTCAAATGTACTATACGATTGAATTTTTTTGTTAACCTTAAAGAGTTCCGAATAATACTATAAATTATGACAATCGAAAGAAAACGCCCTAAAAAAATGGCATGTATTCATTGAATCATTCAGCAAATAAATATTAAAAATAATATGAAGAAGAAAAAAAGATTCTCTATAAATTAAGACTAAGATCGAGACAAAAACAATCGATCTGTGTCTATAGTTTTGTATCTTATCTATCATGAAAGATACAAGTGTTTGACGTATTTTTAGAGCTATCAAACTAAAACTTCTCAACATATGCTAAATACGATTCAACTGAAAAAAAATTTCTCTGTCGAAAAAATTAATATTTTTTATATAACAAAAAACAACAGTTTATATTGAAAAATTTCTTTTTCAGTGCATATAACATTAAAACATGTGATATATAGACTGACAAAAATGTTTTTTTCACCTTTTCTTTCTATGTACATCGTTCGAGATATGACTGCTTCTCATTTATACATATTTTCTCTAAAATTTCTATCTATTACACCTGAACAGATGATACAAAATCTATATATCTTGGATAGTAAAATAATTTAATGTAAACAATTTTGTACTTTCTATGGGAAAAAGCAACCAATCGTTGAATGTTCCGCATGTTCCCGTGATAAAAAACATTTATTTAATTTGAAAGAAAAAAAATTTTCTTTCTTACATTTCAAAAGTTAATGTCCCGTATGTCCTACTTATAAAACAATATTCATAACGAATGAGAAACGTAAATAATTAATTTTGTCTTTAATCTAAATTTGTTCTACAACCATAAACTATTCTAAATTCTTTTTTCTTTAAATTAAAAATATAGAAATAATTTCTTTATTTATAACATTTCAAAACTTAACTATATTCCCTAATCAACTTCCACATATATGTATTAGCCGACGTTGATGTCTTTTATTTACAAAAGTCTTTTCGTTCTGCTACTCTGTATGTTTGTAGGTCACTACGTACGAAAATATAAGGAACTAGACAGTTATTCATTAGAATATTTTCAATACATTATTTTCGTTCTTTATATATTATATCTTTTTATTCGACGAAAAAATATAGTTACAATAAATCTTTAGATTTAAAAGGATTCTGTCTAGTCAGATCATTTCGATTAGTGTCAATATTATTGACAAAAAGATTTTTTTTTCATTATATACAAATTAACAAAAATATTAATGTTCTTTTTAATATTTTCATTGATGACGTCGTTCCAATCGAATTGTTAATTGTTTTGGTGCAATTGTTACCAATTCAACAAGTTCTAAATCTTTATTTGCTAAAGATGATGGATGTACTGTATAATTTCGTAGAAGTTGTACTAAAGCTAATTTAATTTCTGCAAGTGCGAATTTCATTCCTACACAATTACGTGGTCCAGCACCGAATGCTACCCAAGCTAATGGATGTCGTTTTACTGCAAATCTTTCAGGATAAAACGTTTTTGTATCTACTGGTCCCCATAGATCATTATCATAATGTAAACTATACATATCAAGTGTGAGTTTAGTACCAGATGGTATAGAGCCTAATCCAGGTAAATGAATTTCTTCAGAACATTGTCGATTAATAATAATTGGTGATACTGGATACATGCGTAATGTTTCTCGAATGAACCAATCAAGATATTCCATTTTATTAAGTATATCATATGTAAAAACAGTATCTTCAGGTAAATAAGAATCTATATGTTCTTGTAATTTTTTTTGTTCCTCAGGATGTGTAGCTAAAACATGAGTAACATATGACAGAGCAGTACTAGCAGTTTCATAACCAGCAATCATAAATAAATATATATTTTGTTTAACTTCATTTAATGTTAATGAATGTTTACCGGTATTCTATAAAAGAAACAATAAAATATTTTCTTATAAATTTTATCGAAAAAAAAACTTACTTCATCAATACTATTGATTTTTTTTTCTGTTGCATCAAGCATTAATTGTAATAGATTACATTCATCAGAATTTTCTGATGCTGTTTTAATAAAATGTGAAACATTCTCTTTAAGCCATTCACTTGGATCCTCATCAATATATTTTTCTCCCATAGGTAATAGTTGACGTAATGTTGATTTTAATTTATTAATCCAATGATGAATTACTAACCAACACGGTTGTAATTCAGGAATAAATATACCCAATAATGTTGTAACATAAGTACTATTTTCTCGTGCAAAAACTTCTTGTGATCGAAGTAAATATGGATTATTTGGATTATTTTGCATATCTGTTTTAATACCAAAACAACATCTCCATATAAGATCCATTGTTAAACATTTATATAATTTTGTAATATCAAAACCTAATGGTTCGGTTTGCATACATGTTTCTAATTTCACCATTAGATTTGATATACAATCATTTATAATTGGTATCATTCGTTTCATTTTCAAAGGTGAAAATGTTGGATTGATAATATTTCGTTGACGACGCCATTCATTACCAGTTGCACTAAATAAATGAACACCTTTTGTAGTTGAACGATCTTCTAATGGAAATTGTCGACGTGAATGGAAGTTTGAAAAAGTTTTTATAAATATTCTCTCTAATAGATCAGGCTCTGATATAACTATAACAGGTGTATGTCCTTCGAAATAACCATAGATACGACCAAATTGTTTTGACCAATTATGAATTGATACTGATATACGTTTTGTTAACGCAAAATCAGCTACATTACCCAAGAAATATGTTGGACTTGGTCCATCAATACCCAAACGTTTGAAAAACGAATAACATTGTTTGACATAAATCAAATATATGATCACAATGATTGACACTAAAAGCACCGTCACAAACATGGATTAATTTTTTTTTCGTGTTTTCGAAAAATTTCAAAATATAATGTAAGAGTGTTTCTTCTATTATATATATATATATAAGAAAAAAGGTCAGGTCGGAGGAACAAATACAAAAGACCGATTAATATGTTTGGTTTCCTGGTAATTGAGTCTGACAGCTGACTCAAATATTTCACAATTGAATGGCAACGATTGAATATTTCGGAGGTTGTCTGGTCTTGTAGGCAGATGTCTTTTGCTGTGTTTTGGCGCAAAAATAATAAAACTATTCTTTATAAGATTAATTTTTCATACATGAAAAAAAAAACAAGTCATACGCTTATTGGCGTCTTTACTTTTTTCGATCCTGTTTGACCTTATTTATTACTTGGAGAAAAGAATATACCTTGAGTGGGAAAAAACCTACGAAAAAAGGATCCAGTCAACCATACTTCCGTTTTGCGTCATATCTGACTATACCAATAGAATGTAATACTATTGAAATTACTAAGAAATTACCATGATATTATAATTCAGTACTTTTTATTTAATTTTTAATATTGCATATAATCAATAATTTATTTTAATTGATTATTTTAAGTGACACGCGTACAATGCAATATAAATGATTATTTTTCATGCATTCTTCTCATCTTTCTTTTTTTCTCTCGTCTATATTATAAATAGATTATATCAGCTTTATTTAATTAATATATCATGGAATCTATTTTTCAAAAAAAAAAAGATGATGGTAATTAAATTTCAAAATAATGATATTAATTATATTCTTTTCACGATAAAAAATGTCTTTTTCATGGGAGACATATGATAAGTCTATTGAGTCTAATTTATCGGCATCAGATGTATTTTTTGTTCTATAGAATACAATTGAAATATGTGTCTTATATTTTTTCTATATCAATTAAACTGAAAAACATCTAAATGATTTCTTCGTCTTCAGAGAACATTTGCAGTTAATTTGTTCTTGTTTTTATGTCTAATGTTCTGTCATAGGTTATATTGACATAAATAATTGGATTTTGCACTTTCGTCTGTATTTCTTTTTTTTTCTGTCATGCATTTTCAATTCATTTTGACTAGTTAAGTGTTTGATATTTGGATTTATTAAGAAATAGAATCAACATATGTGTAATGTAAAAGAATACGACGCATATATACACGTATCAAATAACCGTTAATATTCCGCGAAAAAGAAAGAAACGATTACATCACGCGACAATGTTTGCCATGCTGTTGAAGCCGTCGTCGAGCTTGTTGTGCAGCTTGTTTAGCAACAGTATCTTCAGCTGTTTCTAACATATGACAAACTTCTTTAAATAATAAAACTAAATGCCAATGATATTTAGCTGAACATAAAATCGTATTTGCTTTAAAATTTTTTTTAACATACTGTTGTATATCACGTGAATTATTTAATGTTAAATTTGAAAATCGTAAATCTGTTGAAATTAAATCAATTTTATTTGCAACAACAATTACAGGTATATGTATATTTGACTGTTCATCATCATCATTAATTATATCAGATGAACTATTGGTTTGTTGTTGAGAATAATAATTATTATAATTTAATCTAACACGAATTATGTCACGATAAATATTTTTTATATAAGTAAATGTTTCTTCACGAGTTGTATCAAATACTAATAGAAATAAATGTGCACGACGAAAGCAATACATTCGTACCCATTCTTGTTGTGGATCAGTATTATTTGATTCATCAAAACGTGGTGTATCAATTATACGTATATGAAATAAACGTTGACCATTAAATAATGATGTAAAATGATACGTTGCTAAACGTGTTGCTGAATATGTTGAAGAATAATCATTGTACAACCATTGACGAACTATAGATGTTTTTCCAACAGCTTTATCACCTATAACAGCTATTTGTATAGGTTGATCGCACATCCGCCGTTTTTTTTTTATTTGTCTGAAAAGAGTGTCACTTATTCAACTCATCTTATAATAAGTGTTCATGCCTGTAAGGCATATGAAGAAAAAGAAGATATTATCGATTATTTTCATCATACGATATAACAAGAAGGGAAAAAAGAAATGTTCAACTAAAAAAAAAAAAAAGGCTATTTCTATTTTTTCCTCGTTCTTTTTTTTTCTCCTTTTTTTCATCTCAGTTTCCGGGAGTTTGTAAATGTTCTCGTCTGAGTAAGCACTACCATTCATTCATTCATTCATTCATGCACCGCAAGAAGTATTCATAAGCAAAAAATACTATTAGATTGATACAAAATCATGAATACAGAACGACGAAAACAGAATGTTGATAAATAATGGAGTCAGTCATCTTCTCGATTCTCCGTTATTGTTTTGCCATTGGGCATGTATGTTGTTTTTTATGATTTTAGGATAAAAAAATCATTGTCTTCTATCCTATCAACATATCTATAATAGAGAGTATAATGATTCTCGAGTTGAATGATTCGTTTTGATCATATTCTAATGTGACTACGTCGTTTTTTACATCAAATGAGAGTTCCGTTCCTTTTTCTCCCTCGGGAGATGGAAATATATATATATATATATATATATAAAATGAAACGTCCAACTGTAATTACGGGCTTTACTTCATTTTACAGGAGAAAAAGGAAATTTCTATTTCCTTTGTATAGACTTCTAGAACTATGAGATGTTGGAATTGATTATTGTCAAAAAAGATTAATGAATATTCCTATGCTTTTTATAACAAGATAAAGGTGAAAGGATGAAAGAAATAAAAATTGAAAGAACCAACTATATATATATATTACTAATAGTATTACGATTAGATTAAAGATAAAAAGATTGATGTAAAACAAACAAAAATGAAATCAATAGTACATCATCTTAAGAAATGGATCAATCGACTGTTTCACAGGGTAGATAAAATCGATTTTACTTAATATATGTATTTAAAAAGAAAATCTATTCACTTAGATTCTAGTGCATCATTAAAATTTTTAATTGGTTTTGGTATTATAGGATTGATTTCAATGATATGCTTAATCATTTGTTGTTGTAGAACAAAAAATAAAGGTTTTCTTCTTCTTATTATTATTGTTCTAAAAGAGAATTGATATCAACTTTTTCTATAATAATATAGATCATAATGATCATCAATCAAATACCAAACCAACTGAATCCTTTCAACAATTATATTTTACTAAAAAAACATCTAATCAAGTAAAAAATATCGTACAACCTACTATAGAACGATGGTCATCAATTACTCAACCTTCAATGACATTCTATCGGTACAAAGACTTTTTTTTTCTAGCAAAAAAAAATTTAATTTATTAATGTATTTTATAAATAGTGTTTACATGCAAGATACTTATGATAATTATTATCAACCTGTCAACGAAGAACGTTTACGTTCATCTATTGAACAATCAAAAGCAATGGAATATGCTGGCCTTGAAATAATATTTTTTTAAATTCTTGTTTTCTTTTTTATTATTTTAATATGAATACAAAGAAGAAGAATAATGAATGAAGAAAGTTCTGTTTAGTAATTGATGTAAATGTTTATGTAGCAGTTCGTACTGGCACCACTCGATAACCTTCACCTAAAAGTCGAATAACAGCAGCTAATGCAATACAACTAATAACAGCTAAACAACTAGCTACAATTGTTATAAAACCTTGTTGTTGAATACGTTGAAATTTTTCTCCAACAATTATAGTATAACATCCACCTGTATTATATCGATTTAATGGATTTGTAGTATTTCCAGATACATCAAGGCATAAATTATTTTCATTTGAACGATATTTTTCATTACAACAACTGATTGGTAATAGAACGGATGATGCATAATGGGATGGATTTTTTTGAGAATTTGTTGTTCTTCCTTTTGTATTTCCTCCGTTTGAAGATGATGATGATGATGATGATGATCCAAAAATAGACGGTTGTCGACTTCGATAATCTTCAATTGGATCAACAAGGCCACAACATTGATGTTGTTTTTCTAAGTTTGCCATTTTAAGTGTATTATCAACAATAATGTTATTACCAACAACGACATTATATTGTGTTTGATCTATTTCTTTAACTAAAGTATTATTTATTGATTTTGGCAATTGTCCACTTGAAATAGTAATAAATGACCAAATACTAAATATAATAAGACTAAGTGAACAGATTATTAATAAACCAGCAGCTACGATAGCATAAGTTCGATTAACTTTAATTAATCCAATTGTTAAAATAATAAATGTTAATAATGAAAGAAAACCAAAAACAAGTATAAATGATGATGTTATATGAAGTGGATGTTGACCAATATCAATAAAATATCGAAGATGACCAAGAGCTAATCCACCATGTAAAAATAATATTGTACTAACAATAACTGAACCAACCATAGCAATACATAATGCTACACGAAATAAAGTTCGTTTAGCTATTGTTGATGGTTCAGTAGGAGTTGTTATTGTTACTAGATGAGTTACCATTTTGATGTGTAATAACACAAATGAAATGAAATAAATGATTTGTACAAGTATCTTCTTCTTTTTTTTTTCATTTTGTTCAACCTTAATTAGATGAATAAGATTGATCGAACGAATTGTTTCTTTCTAATGAGCAACAGAATTTATTCATCTCAAATTACAGAATGATAATCGATGATGCATCATAGAAGAACATACGAAAGTAAAATATATTGTAACAAAAAAAAGTAGATATTACATCATTCCAAAGTTTTTTTTTATTGTGTTATAACTTTAATGAACTACTAGACAGGGTGTGGGTGTGGGTGTTTGTGTTATATTCATCGCATACTCAGACCCACATCTATCGATGAACATAAGTATTTATTACAGCGCTAATAAAATAGCAACCATAGTATTCGAAAAGTAAATGTAGATATCAGCAAAAGAAATATTTATAATATAAAGTGGAACAGTGACTAAACGTTGATCTTTTACTTATCTTTTAGTTTCTTAGAATATACTGCTGAAAACAAAGAAACAATAAATTGCGGGAGAACTGCTTCAATATATGAATTGATTACAATTTAAGTAATAATTAGATATTTTATTTTATTTTATTTTTGAATATAAATATGATTCCCGTGTCCCGAAGGAAACGGGAGTGGACCAAACTCAA
>CAJNOI010000116.1:0-21739 GCA_905250115.1 Adineta steineri
TGGGAAACCTTTAAAGTTCAGTAAAAAACCTATTTTTTTTAGAGTGTGAAGACCTGTACACACTGTATTGGCATCGTTTGTTTAAAAATAACTGGTTTACAAAACTTCTTTACAAATAACATTTTTAGTTCTGTTTGTTTTACCAGTTTGTTCTTTGTTCATGACTTGCGCTTTGATCGATGTTAATAATCGAATTCTCGAAAACTGGTTGTGACAGAAGTAGTCCTAAACAATCGAACGTCCTTCCCTGTGATTTATTGATTGCCATGACAAATGACAGCCAAATAGATGATAACAAAGTAGTTTTTGGTATGAGAACTCGGTTTTCCTTATTGAATTCAGTTGCCATTTCACAACTAATAACTAATATGTCAAAAAACATTCTTGAATTATGCAAAAAGTTACAAACATGTATATCATCTGTTCGTGAAGCAGATATGATTAATAAAACACGTTATGAGATATAATAACATATTCCATCTACGTGTTATTGAATCTATTATAATTATATTGAGTATGTATCTATATTGAAATTTGTTAGTCATTAAAATACGTTTGTTATGAAGATCACCCTGCGTTGAATTATTTCTAATTGGTAATGCATTAGTTTTTAACAGAAATAAGCATATTCTGATAAATTTTATAATCATAGTTGTAAAACAAATAATAAAAACCTGATCATAAACGAACTATTCTGATCAATGTTGTTTAATAATTTGCTGTATGAACAAAATAAAACAGATCGAAACATATCTATCATATATAGAATGAAGAAGATAAATGATCGTCATTCGAAAATTATCATTCAATTTTATTTTTGCTTTTAAAAAATGAAGAAGAGAAATTTTCTAACATATTAACTACAAGTGAAGTCAGAACGATCGATTATATGCAACAAATAAACATCGGAACTATGTTTTCTATCTGACAATGATGATTCATCTTTTCCTTTCTTGTTCAATTGATTAAGCAGCTTTTAAAAATCATAAGTGTTAACTGTTTATGGTATTTAAAAAAGGAAGCATTAATTTGTATACCTACTATCAGGTTCATATAAAAATAATAAAGAAAGAAGCGAATAATAGCAAAAATCGACTATATTCATTTAAAACTATAAGTAATTGATTTATTTGCATAATTACTGACATTCATTGATTAGTAGATTGCAAACTTTAAATGTAGTTTCAAGGTGTGTGAGAGGCTGAGTGTGAGTGAGGGTGTTTACCCACGTTCACATCCACATCTACATCCTCATGTAGTATTATAATAATACTTATTGTTTCATTCCATTGCTCTTTTATAATCTCAAATTCTTAGTAAATCAATAATATTCTTGTCATAAAAATATAAATAGTTCTAAGAAGAGAAAAATCAATTGACGGATTCATAGTAATCTTATAATATCGCCTATGGGCTTACAAAGAGAATGTTAATTGCATTTGATTGATCGATGATGCTAATGTAGATGTATGAGCATTATCATCGATTTCATTATCAATTTTAATTAAATGAACAACATATGATTAAGGGTGTTACGTTATCTTTACTCTACTTTATAGAAAAGAATAAGGATTTTTTTTCTATCGAAACGTACTTTTTTATTTTCTTAGAATAGCTTACAAAAAATTATGATATTATGTAATTAACTATAATATGGAATTACATTTTCTGTATATAACGTTTCTTGTGTGATCATTTTTTTTAGTGACATGGCATATCAAAATGATAATGATGCTAAGAAAGAGCATTAATAAATGTATTCTGTTGTTATACAGGGTATTTGCATATGTACTTACTACATGAAAAAATTTATCTTCATTCTTTATTTTAACTTTACTGTTGCAAATAAAGATTATCTTAATCTTTGCTTTACAAATATAAAGATTTACTTTATTTCTTTATCTTTATTTATAAAGTAAAGATAAAGTAATACTCGTACATATGATCAATTTGAATAATCTAACGCATTGCTTTTTACACAAAATTCTGTTCACATTCTTAAAATGAATTCATCTTGATGTTCATATTCAGTATAATCAGGTATATTTTTCGATTTAATGTTTTCATTGAAAACATTGTAGAGTTTTCCTCATTTCCAAGAAATCCTTTGATAATACTGAGTAATGATAAACGTGAATTAAACCTCCATCGTGTTGTTACCAAGGTCGAACATACTCTGTCATTAACGGCTGTTAACAGAAAAAATCGAAGAGATACGATAAGAAATGGATGTCTTATACGGAGTTCGCGATAAAACACGGAGTAAATAAAAGGTAAAACGTTTTTACTTCGTATACAGAGGTATACGACTGCCGTATATAGTTATATACGGTTACTATATGATCAATGTGAGAAAATCACAATGAACTAAGATTTGAATAGATATACTATATTTTTTAGTATTTATATTTTCATTATCATTGTTCAATATTATTATAGTATAATTGTAACAGAATTGATTTATTTTTAATGAATAATAGTTGTACGAGAAGAGATAGTTTAATGCGTTCGGTCAATACCGAGACGTAATTGTTTATTGAATAAAGATTAAAATATACAGCAACAAAACAAAAACAGCAAGCGGTACGGGATTGACACAATCAAATAGGTACTATAATCTATTTGTATATTTAAAACTTCTTAGTTCAACTTATGGTTCAGACTCTAGTAGGTCTTCGAGTCCCACTCCTAATTCAGAATGAATCTTTTTATCACCACTCGGTGTTGACCTTCGTAAAAGAAAATGTTGTGTCTAAACTAACATATCTATCAAAGATTTGTCTCACCATCTTTGTCCTTGAGTTCAAAGACGCAGACGAAAAGAAAGAAAAATAATACGAGCAAGATAACAAACGAGTGAAGGATAATTGTAACAAAAGATAATAGTTTGAAACGATGTCCATCATGTCACTTGGTATAATAATATTATTTTATATTATTTTATTTTATTGTATTTTACTTTATTGTATTATATGGTTCTATTTTATTTTAGACAATCTGAAGTTATATATTTATCGAATAGTAAGTACCAAATTTAATCTAATTTTATTCTATTTATTTCAGGAGGTCTAAGTGGATATAGTCAGTGAACAATAAGTAAATAATTTCTTTTATTGGGTTTTGAAGTACTTTACTTTATTTTATTATTTTATTTAATGGAAGATATTTGTATCTCACTTGGGAAGTAAAAGAGCATAGATTGCATGATAAAGAGGGTAATATCTTTACCATACAGCACAATAATATAATCGCACATGACCATATACAGATACGATACGGTCTTGTTTCGCCGTATTTTGACGTATTACCTGTCGCAGTATTACGATCGTATTTCTCCGTATCGTGTACTCTCATTTACGAAGGTAAACGTTGTATGCGGTCGTTCACGACAGAGCATATTCGACCTGAGATAATTAAAATTATCAAATTTAAAATTTGAAAAATATGAAAAAAATAAAGATTGAGAAAGAAAGGAAACATAAAAGTGACTTGTTACATCACTTCTAAACGAGAATACAGTCCGGTTGGGTTAGCTATTCAGTTCATGAACTGAAGGTCTAAAGATCAATACTCTATGTGTTCATATTTAATTCGTTCCGTTTAGAAAAACCTGCTACGATCCTGACTCAATCCTGTCATGATACCGGTAAGTTCAAATCTTATGAATATAAACAAATAAAATGTTAGGCCTTGACTTGCTATAGATTCGTGACAGGTCTCTTCCCGGTAGTTAGACAGAAGTTTGCCAACATGAGATAGTATCTTGAATGGTCCTTGAAAAGATTTTTATCAACAAGTGAAAAAATCCCAAAATGCCGTGACGACACATTTATTTTGGAATTTAGTCGTTTCCTCAGTAAAAAACAGCGAATCCTTGCAGGATCTTCATCAGATCTGTGAAGGATCAGGCTATGAACCATCAATGATTTTTCCTAGGGATACGTGTCTGATGATGTTCTTAGGTAGAACAAAACGCTACATCTATAGTTTTTAAATAATAAAATGTTTTATAATCGTATTACATCTTGAGGATGTGGGTGTGAATGTACGTGTGAATATATCTTAGTACACTCACAAGCACACCCACACCTCAAAATTTGTCAATAACATATATTATTCTATGGTAGCATCTTAATCCATTCATTCTCTCATTTCTTCTGCGAGAGAAACAAGTTTTTTTATCAAACTTTATACTACTATATAACATTTACTCAACCCCGTTTTATTAAAAAGAATGCATCATATCTAAAACGTTTTAGATGGAATTAAAAGAATCATGGGAAGATTTGATTTCACGTGCCAAAATAGACAACAAAATCGTCTGTCGTACTTGTAAAATTTATAATCGACAAGTACAGATTGTTCCAGGTGATGAGAATAAGAAATGTCTTTGTGGTCGCTTAGTCCGATGTCACAGTTTAGCTGGTAGCGTCGAACCGCTATATACAAGCAGCGATAGACCTGCGACAACAAATTCTCAACAGGAATTTAAGCGCGTGCATTCTACCACTGTTCCTATGACTATATACGGAACATTAAAATCCACTGGGTCTATTGGTTGTAAATATATTCGAATTGATAATCAATCAAGTATGGAGCTTATCTATGAGATGCTTGTTAAAGATTGTGGAGGTACAAAACCAGCTCTCATTTTAAGTACTTATGGTGGTGCTAAGTATTTCACTATGACTGAAAAACTGGAAAAAGAAATTATACGTGGTATAATTGATGCTGCAGCAACGTCTAGTAAATTATTTATATACATCTGTAAATATATAACGTTTTTGTTATTTTAAGATGCTTGGATTTTAACTACTGGTATTAATAACGGTGCATCAAAATTAATTGGCGAAGGAATATCTCATTATCGTTTATTGAAAGCTAATCCAAATAAAATTGTTTGTATTGGACTAACAAAATGGGGAACGATCAATGAAAGTACACGTTTCGAATTGAAACATACAACTAAAGTATAGATAAAATGAAATTGTTTGTTAAATACATAAATAGTTTTATTTAATAGGACTATCCACCGAAGCTATGTCATCGACAAATTTCTGATACTGGTGACGATACTGACGAAACTATCGAAAGAAATCATACACATTGCATTCTGTTTGACGATGGTAAACTAAGTGGTTATCTAAGTGATGAACAACGAAGTGCTTTAGTTGGACATGCAATGAATGATAAAAATGAGGAACATAAATGTATGTATTATTGAAATATTATAATTGCTTTGAATAAATAATATTAAAAGGCTATGGTGTAACAATTATTGTTGAAGGTGGTAAGAATACTATTGAAGTTCTTCAACATGATATAGACGAAAATCGACCGATTGTATTTATTGAAGTGTGTATGTGTTATTAAAAAATAAGAATTACATTGTTTTATATGTAGGACAGTGGTCGTTTAGCAGATGTATTTGCTTCGTTAATCAATCAAACAGCTGATGCAAAGAATGACGAACAATTGTGAGTTGATTAAATAGTTCATGGATCTGTCAGATAATAGAAATATTTATTTATATTTTCACTTTTAGTGTTCCACCAGATGAAGTTGTGAGAAAAGCTCTGGCTGAATTCTTTCCTAGTCTCGAGAAAGTTGAAATCAGTAATACAACGAAAGGAATACAAGGGATATTAAGAAAAGAGAATCGTCATTTACTGAATGTTTTTCGTATGGACCGTGATAAAAGTGTAGCAGAAACAATATTTAAAGCTATTTTTACTAGTACGTATTGAGATCAAATCACATCTAAGTTACTCTATATTTATTTTAAAGTGAAAAATAAACAAAATGAAATCAATAATAGTAGTGAACAAAATCAAGATCAACAACATGTAAAGGATGAAGATAGACTATTAGATCTGGCATCTCAATGGAACTATTTTGATGGTGCTTTATCAATATTAAAAAAACGACAACATACTACTGGTAATAATGAAAAATTTAAGCAGGTAAAGTGAAATTTACTAGTAGTATAGGATTGACTGTTTCTTTTTTACAAAAAGTTATTTCAAGATTCATTAATAAAAAATCATCCAAATTTTGTTGAATATTTTCTTGCCGCTGGTTTTGATCCATTTAAACTCCTTGGTATTAAACATGTCGAACAAGAACGCCATGCAATACTATTAAAATTATATGAAGATACTTTCGAGGAAATTAATAAGGTATGATTATAGGACTAAAGTAATACTTACGGTAAACAATTTTCTTTTTAATAAAGAGTAATCGTAGTTATGTAAAAGAATTATTTAGTCAATCAGGTGTGATAACAGTAAAATCACTTGATGAAAAGTTAAATAAATTTATTGGTTCATTTTTTGGAGCAATTTATTCAGAAGAACATAATACATATACAAAACGTATTTATATTGATCTGACAAATCATGTATGTAGTTGCTGCAGTAGTGAAACCAAGTATCGTGTTTCAAAGAACAATCAAGTTTATCCATACGGTAATAATGATACTCAATCTAAGGAGCAACAAAATGATACAGAAAATTTACTTGAAAAAAATAAATTATTACGTGATTTATTTTTATGGGCTGTATTTATGGATATGCCTGAAATGGCGAAAATACTTCTCATTCATCAACAATCTCGTATATGTGCTGCTCTAATAGCTTCAGCTATATTTAAACAATATTCGAAATTGTCGTTAACTGTTAATCTTAAAGAAAAATTTCAAAATCAAGCAGTCGATTTTGGAAAATATGCAGCTGACTTTATCAATGACTGTTACAAATATAATGAACGATCAGCATGTGAATTACTTCTACGACAAGTACCACTCTTTGGTAATATCACATGCATGCAGGTTATCTATTAAAAAGACATTTTTAATATCGATATTCAAACATAATTTTAGATTGCTATTTCAACCCAAAGTATTCAACTAGTTGGAACAGCTTGTTTTGATCAAACACTAAATCAAGTATGGTACAATAAACTATCTATGACAAATAATCAAACATTAATAAGACTATCACAGTTTCTATCTATAATAACTTTTGGACTTTTAGCACC
Source organism: Adineta steineri (assembly GCA_905250115.1). Classification (NCBI taxonomy): domain Eukaryota; kingdom Metazoa; phylum Rotifera; class Eurotatoria; order Adinetida; family Adinetidae; genus Adineta; species Adineta steineri. Next base: position 7,039 of record CAJNOI010000116.1, read on the forward strand.
ATGGATAATTCCGTATCGGGAAAAGGAAACTGTACGTACACGAAAATCTTTTTTATATTAATAATTCCATTTCATTTTATCTCTAGAATATGCAAGATACATCGTAAATAGATATTGATTTTTTTTGTCAAATTAATTTAATTTCTTACTTAGATTATCAACAAAAGGCATCAATTATTATACCGATGAAAAAAAAACTAAAAAATATTGGACCCGTTTTCAGTATTTTCATGGAAGTCCATTCATTAGAATGTGTTATCATTTCGTAAATAAATTTCTATTAAATCAAATATATTAATTATTTCATGTATTTTTTATTTATTTAGATAAGTTATATTTGGTTTTTACTTGTATTTAGTTATATGATGCTTTATCATCTTGATAGTCCCAATACATTAAAAATTCCACATTGGACTGAAATCTATGTTATTATTACAGTATCAACTATGTTTTGCGAAGAGATTCGAAAGGTAAAGTTTTAATTGATAAAACATTTATTTTATTCTTTAATAAAGCTTACTCATGAATATAAATATCGAATGGTTGAACAATGGGGTTCAACCGGATCAACTATATTAACAGTTTTGACAAATATGTTTTTTATTGCGCCATATCTTTTATTCTATCTTGGTCTAATATTTCGATATACTGGTTACGACGATAAAATCTTTACTGCTGGAAGGTTTGTTTGTTCATATGACTAATATATACAATAAACAGTATTATTGTAGAATTATATGGGCATTTGATCTTGAACTATGGTATCTTGGCTCATTGAAATTTGTTGTAGCTTTAAAATCTGTAGGACCGAAATTATTTATGCTTAAAAATATGGTTTGTATATTAATAATAAATAAGATATGCAAATGAATGAATTTATAGCTTCGTGATCTAGCTGCTTTTTTCTATATGATTTTCATTGCAATAGCAGCATATGGTGTTGTATCTCGTGCATTAATTCTTTACCAACAAATTCCATTTACTGCTAGTGATATATTTCGAACCATCTTTTATGAACCATACTGGTTTATATATGGAGATGTATCTGATAAAGATTTACTTGATCGTAAAGATTCTTCTAGTTTATAACTATATAATATTTTATTTTATTTATATTTCTTTAGAGATAATCAATGATGATAAACAATCACTTGTTGCTGAAGCAACTGCTACACATATTCTATTAGCATTGCATATGTTATTTATCAATATTCTTATATTGAATTTATTAATTGCTGTTTTTACGTAAGTATTCATTTTTTACTTGTAAAAGACAATTAATTAGAAAATTTAGTGATACAATTGATAAAGTGAAAGAAAATACAGAATTTTATTGGCGTTGTCAACGTTATTCATTTATTCGTGAATATTTTGAACAACCACCATGGGCTTATCCACCCCTAATTATATTTTCACATATTATACTATTTATTCGTTATATTTATTCAAACTCATGCTGTAAAGGAACTAAAGTCAATGATCATACATCACAATCAATAACATTACGTAATTTTAGTAAGATTGAAAACTCGATGTGTCTCATTCAATGAATGTAACAAAAATAATTTAGAAATGATTGCAGCAACTGATACAACAAGCGAACGTTGGGATGCATTTGAAAATGCTGCGACTCACAACTGTGCTCGATCAAATGTAGAAAAAGCTACAAAGAATGTTCATCTGTTATCTGATGATGACCATTTGCATAACACAACTAGCATGAATGAGTATGATGAACATTTTGTAATAGTTTCTATAACATTTTTTTTTCTATAGATCTGAGATGATGAAAGCAATTTTTGATCAACAACAAAAGATAAATGAAGTAAGAAAACAAACTTCCGAGAATTTCCATCATGAATAAGTAATATTCTATATGCACATTTGAATTTAACATCATGTTAACATTCAAATTCATCATACAGAAAACCTACTTTTTAAGTCATGTTTTGAAACTTTGAGAGAGAAGAAAAACGAATTTAGAAATGTTTTTAAGCGTTCTCTCCAAGCACCTTTTTTTAATCATTCATAAAAATCTTCTTATATATAATAAGGTAACCAAATCATTACAATCGATGATGAATACAATCGCACAAGTAAAAATAAATAATCATAAGGAACCATCAACCCAACCAACATCAACATCTGTTGGTGACAATAATGTCTCAACATCAACTCAGCCAACAGAAAATTCTTATTAATTCAAATTTTTGACTTTGATTTATATTTTAATCAAAAATGATTTGTAGTTTTTATTTAATTATTAATATATATTTGTTAACTATGTTCAAATCTTTAACATAATGGAAACATATCAAATGATTCTATTTCATTGAAATCTAATTATCAATTATGGAACTTTGATCGTAATCGAAAGGCATTGATTGAAAAGAAAAAGTTCATGTATCATTACGATAAAAATACAAGACATAGTTTTATTTGAACAATAATTGTTTCGTTGGATAGTGTGGGTGTGGCAGTCTTTTGTTCACCCACACCCTCAAGATGGTTGTCGCTTTCGTTCATCAAAACTGACACTTAGAATAAGAGAAAATAATAATCATTGTTACGTTATAATAGAGCGACATCTCTTTTTTCTCGAATGTAAATAATTCTAGTGTACCTATTTTTTTTGTGATATCGCTAAATTCAGACACTAAGCAAAAAATGATTGATTTTGAAAATTGCGTCGTAAATGTTTTAACGATTCTTGTGCTAATCGATCTGTGTGTGATGATATCTTTGAGACGAATAATGATTCATGGCAACAGAAAGGAAAAGAAGAAATATATATTATCCTCGATAACATACACAGCTAACAATTCGATTTTATAAACAACAATAGATCAGACAAGTGTACATTTCATTTTTCTTTTTAGATTAAAAACGTTTACATTTCATCGTTAATATGTCGATTAGTTTAATTGAAAAGTTGTCTAATGAAATTTTTTATGAAATATTTGAATATCTTGATGGTTCCGAAGTTTATCAAGCATTTTCAAATCTTAATCATCGTTTTCAACAACTAATCAACTGTTCATCTCTTTTATTAAAATTTAATCATGATTCTTTAATACTTGATAACACTTATAAACAATTTCTCCTTAATCATAAACATCAAATAGTTTCATTTTATATACCAAACAATGATTTTTTCTCATCATTTTCAATTGATTCATCATTTTATCAACTTCAATCACTTTCTATCGATGAAATTTCATCATCTGTACTTATTTCACTTCTTGGTAATTTATCCTCGTTACATCGTCTTGTTTCATTAACAATTAATACACAAAATTCACTCGACGATTTCACGGAAGTTTATCGATTAATTTTCACTTTACCAAAATTAAAATATATTAAATGTTCAGGAGACGAAGATGATATATCTATTTCATTACCAATTGCTACTAATGAACAACTCAGTGCTATCGAATATTTTATTATTAATCATCACTGTGCTTTTGATACACTTTGTACTTTAATATCTTATACACCACAACTTTGCCATTTAAGTTTACTTTATTTATCCGACTGTGATTCAGACAATGAAATTATATTATCAGTTACTTTACCTAATCTAACATATCTATCAATCGAATCGTGTAATGTAACATTTGATAATTTAGAAGCGTTGATTATAGAAAGTGAATGTAATTTAAAAGTTTTACATGTTAGCTTTTATTATTATTATAATGTTTATTTTGATGATGATCCGTGGGAAGAATTGATTATTAATTATTTACCGGAATTAAAAAAATTGCATTTAGGATATCGGCATGATATTGATCCTGAATTAGGATCTTCATCAAATTTTAAACCACCTGATCAATTTAATTCATTATTTTGGAATAAACAAAAATGGGTATTAGAAGTTGAAATGTGTGGTATGGAATATCTTTATACAATTCGATCATACGAGTATAATAAAAATAATCTTATATTATTTTGTAAATCATTTGTTTGTTTTGTTTTGTAGAAAAAGATGGTATGATGTCGATCCTTCTAATGAAATTTCAAATTCTACTCGACTTAAAATTACATATCTTCCTGATGATGATCATCTAATGGAATTTGAATTAATGATTTGTGATCTTTTAGCAGTCACGCAGATTTATCATTTGGAAATATCTAAAGAAAACATCTCTTCTAATATAGTACTGGAACTAATACAGGAATTCTCTGCACTTCAAACATTAAGAATTTCTTCTTTGGTATTATATGAATCATTTATTTATGATAAAAATCGTCGTTATAAATCAGCAAAGAATGAAATTACAAAAGTTTATCTCGAAAAAATGTCTCGAATTGAAGATATTTATTTTCTTCTTCAACATTGTCCTAATGTGGAATATCTTAAAATTGGTTTTTTGCATAAGTTCTATGTTGAATTATTTTTCAAAGATATTTTAAAAGCAATAAAAGACGATCCCAATCGATATTTTCGTTCATTATGTTTTCATATTCCAACCGATGATAATGTAATGATTGAAAAGTTAAAACAAATGATTAATGGTGAAGAATGTCTTCATGATTTTACAATTAAAATATGCTATGGAAATGACTGATATGTTGAGTGTTGTATTGACTTTTCTGTTCTAATATGAACTATTTATTTTTTTATTCATCTCGGTTAAATAAAAAAGATAATACAAAGAATTATTGAGAACAGTTATTTTGCACTCAGTATGCGGTAAAACATGTGATGAATCAATACTTGAATAATTATGAAAGTTTTGAGAATATTTTTAGAATTTATTTAGATTAGTTGCATATAGTTTAACTGATCAATATGTTATAATTAGTATTTGTATGTCATTTGTGAAAGAAAAATAATAAATTTTGTTCGCCAATCAGCAAAAACATTTTGTTGTTTGAAAAGAAATTTTCAGTTAATTAAATCTCACACGTTCATGTCTAATTCAATGGACTATATGCGTGCAGATTTTTCTAATTCATTATTAGAAAAAGGTGTGGGTGTGGTATAGTCTTATGTTCACCCACAATCACACCCACACCCAGGTTCAACAATAGTTGATTCATCTTAAGCATCTTGAGAGTGTGGGTGTGGTTGTCTGGGTGGGCGCTGGTATCATATATTGATATCGTATCCACAACTACACTTCCATCACATCCACATTGAAACCCACACCCACCCAACAGTTTCTTCTTTTTCTTTATCAGAATAATTTTTTTGAGTTAATTCAGTTTATTTAAAAGCACATCGTTCGCAATTACATAAAAAGCAGAATAATATTGGATACAAAAAATGATGGTAATGGATAAGTTTCAATACAAATAAAAAAAACAAAAAGGAAAGAAACAAAGAAGAAAAGGCACAGCAAAATGAGACTGAGTTCAAATCTAGACAAAAAATGAATAATGGGTGACATTACGTGTTTACATTTTTTTATTAGGACATGTTGCGTACAATATTTAAGACAACTCTCTACTTATAAGAAGAACGAAATCAGCTTTGAAAACATATGATTTGTATTGATATGGTTTTTAATTCAAAATGAGAGGAATATTTTTTGTAATTCAATTTTAGGATGTAAACGTTTTCTTCACATACTTAGTTCTATATAGTGCTACTACGGCATCTCCTTGATCACCTGCTGTTATTCTCAGAACTTCTTCAGTTACAAATTGGGTCAACTTTTCGGCACCTTGAGGAGAATTGATATCTAATGGTTCACAACGTCCTGATGTCTCACTTGATATTTTCTGAAAGTTTTCTTTTGCTCCCGCATGAAGATAAAATGCATGAACGGGAATCTTTTTAATTTTTAGCTTTTGCAATTCCGCTATGTAATGAGTTGGCATTTTATATTTAGTTTTACTCCAATAGGCATCACCGCCAGTAGCGATTCTGTCTCTGTTAATTGCTAGCGTATCTTTTGCGGGTGCATCTCCTATCAAAATTACTTGAGATAATTCCTCTGGCTGTTCACTCTGTTGAACTGCATGCCAAAGTGCTATTTCAATAGCTTCTTCATAATCACCACCACCCATAGCCGTAACGTTGGTCATAAAATTTCTTAAGTTACTGGGTTTAGTTTCCCAAGAAGAACTCTGAAGAATTCCATCTTCTTTACAATCATAGTCTCTGTAAATTACAAACTGCATTTGAAATGCATCATTAGGTAGTTTTTTTTCCGCTAAAACAATTGAAGCACGTTCAAACATCGTACAGACTGTTTCTTTAGCAGCAGATAGTAAACTAGACATAGATGCTGTAGCATCCATAAGCAACACTGTACGTGAAGAATCTGCAATTATATTTGCTCCCTGATTTTGCTTAGCTAAAAACTTTTTTATGAAACTAATTTCTCCTTTTACTACTGCACTCATAAATTCTTTCGATGCTTTATGCTCAGCCTTACATTGTGTAATACCGAGTTCTTTTGCACCACATTTACTCTCATAACGAGCACTACGAGCTCGACTTAACGTGTCGTAAAGTTTATCACCCATTACTCTCGGAAGATCTTCTTTCCACGAGGGACCTAGTACCCATTCTAAATCTTTACCTAACAGAATCATCCGATAAGAACCTTTATCTCCTTGTCGTGCCCCTCTTCCCATAATTTGATATTCTTCAGATAATTCTTCAGAAAAAAATGTTTGAAGTACATGAATACCATCATTTTGTAGTAGCTGCTGATTACGACAAATAAAATCAGTTCCTCGTCCAAATGCTCGAGTTAATAGTGTCACCTTACCAACTGTAGCAGCACGTTTCACGCATAATTCTCTTTCTTTTACAGAGACCTTTTCCATTATTATCTGAACTTCTTGTTTTCTAGTAGATAATTCCTTAGAATTATAAAATTCTATTAGTTTCTCTTCTGATTCAAAGAATACAAGAATCGCACGATCTACATTACATATTCTTTGAATTTCTCCAAAGATTTCCATAAAATATTCAGTCTCGTCGAGTACTACACGTACATCAGTCATTGAATTATAGCTACGATTAGTACTTCCAAATACTGATGGCATATATGTCATTTTATCGATTACATATACATCTTTTAATATTTTCTTTTCTACCTCAGCAAGTGTTGTCAAAGTACCAGTTACACCACCGATATACGCAAAATCATGAGGCATTTCAGCATAAGAAAATGTTCCACAGTAAATAAGAATACCGACATTTTCATTTAGACTATTATAACTGATATTATCCTTTTCATTTTCATGATAATATGCCCAAACTGTATCGTAACCACGAACAACATTATCTACTATAGACTCGCCTTCAACATAGACAATCTTATCATTCTGAACGATATATGTTGACGATTGATATGATTGTAAAGCAGCTAACATATCTTTTATAGCTTCATCAAAAAGAAAAATCCAGTTACTATATTTAGCTACACAAGCTTTGTATGTGGGTAGAGCTTTGACACTATTTAACGATTGTAATGTCTTATTTTGCCAGATGGAATCTAACAACGCTTTTATTGAAGGATCTTTTAAATAAACTGATGGTGTGTACATTCCACCATAATATTTATCACTCAGAAAAACATCTACTTCATCAATTAACAATACTTTTGAACGTCTACACGATGATTTACTAGTGTTATCTAATTTTGTTTTATTCGTTACAATCATATCACACACTTTTTCTCTTACATTACATTGTTCATTCAATAATTGTTCACATAATTTATTAAAAGTACCATATTCAATTCGTTCTTCTATTCCAAGTGCTCGAAAAACTGATGCAAAATCATTTTTATCACGTGTACTTAAAACTTCACTATAACAAGAACAACTGACATCAACTCCAGTAAGAGCAAAAACGCAAGCAGTTATTGCAAGTATAACTGATTTACCTTCACCTGTGCCTACTTCGACTAAGTTATTCGCTAAATCTTCAGATATTCTTTTCAAAACAGTTTTTCCGATTACTGGAATTTTTACTTTTTTTTCATACCCAAGACCAAGTAAACGAAAAATAGCAATGACCTGTCCAACATGTGGCATTAATAAATAAGATTTAGATTCATCAATACCACGCATTGTATTATAATGTTGAGTATTTTTCAAAGTCCAAATAGCAAATATATATGCTAAAAGTATAGGAATATCATCTTTAAAATTTTGAGTCCACGTCACAGAATTAGATGTTTTAGCTACTGTACCAGTCAGACGTTTGATTTCGGAAATCAATACTTCTAAATCTGGTTCTTTTTTATTGTTCTGTGTAAGTAATTTTAAAAAAATAGCCACTAATTCATCATATTTCTTTTTAAAAGTGCAATAACGTAAACGCAAACTACCCGTAGCTAAATGTGTTCCAGTTAACTTTCCTATTAAATAGTCAAGATCATCCTGTTTTTGCATTTTTTCTCGACGTCTTCTCCAATCTTCTCCACTTAAACTAGAATGTTCGCTAATTAATCGTGCACCTATGTCGGTTTTCTCTAATTCTACAGATAAACATGCAATACCAGTAGGACCTTGGCTTTGTTTATAATGTTTGAGTACATCATCAATTTCATCATTAATATATTTCTCAAACATTGATAAATTTTCAGCGAAAAATTTTATTTTAATTAGTGCGCCGGAAAGTACTGAAACATCGTTAAAAGATTCTCTTATTTCTTCTTTTAAAGGACGGATTTTTTCAAAAATTTTTTCTTGAGAATCATCTAAAATTTGTTTGATATTAAGTTCCGAGAAATGAATATATTTGTCAAACGACACAAGATGATTATAATACATGCGAAAATCATCTGCATCCCTAGACGAAAGTTCATTTTTTGATGCTTTAACCATCAATTGACTCTTAATTTTCTCGATTTTTTCTTTGATATTCTTTTCAAATGTATCTATATCAATTGGTAACAATAGAACACCCTTAAATTTAGTATCTATATTTTTTAATATACTTAATGTAATCCTCAGATTATTAAAGAAATCGTCACGCTTTCCTTCAAATCGGATCGTCTCATCAGTTATAAATTCAACATTCAATTGATTCTTTAGATGATCGATCTTTCGTTCAAGTTCACTGATCATACTTTTGTATGAAACAATTTTTTTCATTTCTTTTGAAAAATTTTGTACTACAATATGATTTAAAGAACATCGACTAACTGTGTCTAACAATGTCTGCCATTTTCTCGATATTAACATCGTTTCATGTAATTTAATAGAATTCATATCTTTGAAAGCATTTTGAAATTTTTCAGCATTATCAATTAAATATTGTGACACTATTTCAAATGCGTTTTGAATATTTTGCATGGTTTCATTTGGAAAAAATTCTTCAGTTCGCGTACTCAATGTGACTGATAACTCTAGGCAAATTATTGTATCGGTAAAAGCTTTTTCAAGTGTTGATGTCTGTTCAATCGAAGATATGCTACTGAGAGTATCACAATAATTAGAGAGTCGTTTAATAATGAGAACACGAGTATTTTCCGAAATAGCTTTAGTGTCTGAAATATAAGCACCAAGATGTTCTTCGTATTTTATTATTTTGTTTGTAATATCAATAGCAGATTGAATGTTTTGCTCATCTAATGATTTCTGTACGTTCGTTCGGTACATGTGTAGTTTCTTAATACATTCTTCACGTAAACTTTTCAGAAAATCAGGCATGTTTTGTTTGCTATACTGTTCTGCTAAATGTCTTATCTTAATAATCCCATGTTCATCATCATCTACAGTCATGACTGAAGTAACTAGTTCCTGTTTGTATTCTTCTTTTTCTTTCTCAATTAACTTGTTCAATTCATCAATCTGTTGTTTAAACTGCATCTGAAGATCTTCGGGTAAAAAGCAGAGGGCATAATTTAATGAGATGATTTTCACAGAACGTTCGTTCAACGGTGTTTTGCGTACATCTTCTATCGCTACACTGAACGTCTGCCGAGTTTTTGCTAACATTAAAGTATATGCCTGGGTAAATCTGGCACTACCACGTGCAGCAACCGCTTTCAATTTAGCTAAAAGATCTTTGGGTGGATTAACAGAAAACTGGCTAATATCGGAAATCTCAGTTCGATTTAAAACATCATTAACTATAGTATCTAATTTCTTTCTTAATTCTATACTTTTTTCTTGCACATCGTCTGATGTACAATACCCCGCTAATTCACGCTGTACTTGACTCAAGGTTTCCATACCTTGCTCCGTTTCTGAAAAACTATCAGCCTCCATAAATGCTTCAATAGATCTGAGTCCTCGCAAAATAATATCAGCTAAAATGTCATTAATTTGACTTTCAAACTCTCGAAGATTATCTTTAAGATTTACATCAAGGAGTTCTGTAATACTGTTTTTATTGCAAGCAATTCGAATTTTATCAATGTTTTCTTTGATTTGTGTTATCTGAATTCGATTATCTTCTCTTTCGATTTTTCCATCGAGCCAATTTACGATACTTCTTGTATCCTTCATCAACTTATTCAACGAACACTGTAGATCATGCTGAATTTGAGCTTTATCTCTTGGATTTAATGGATTATCTTCAGTATCCGATAGTGCTATGTCTGCATTAGCATAATCGCCTTTTGATAGATAATCCAGGACAGTTCTGTATGCTACTTTACACTCCTTATATATTTCTCCTTGATATTGTTTATATAAAGCTGTAAATCCATTACCAGCAAAAACATTCACACAGAAACGGTCAACACAAGTTAATGCTTGAGCAATGATTAGTTGATCTTTTAATTCTTTAAGTTTACCCGAAACTTTATATTCCTCCATTTTCGCATTTAAATTACGATGATAATCAAGAAATTCTTGATGTAATTTTTCTATAGTTTCAGCAGCATTAATACGTTCGAAAACATGTGGAAATCTACTAAATGATGATAATTCTTGTAAACAGATTTCTAAATCTTGAGAATATAAAAAAGGATCTCCTTCAGAATTTGCATTACGTACATAATTAAATTTTTCATTTATTTGTTTTTTTAAAAAATCACCATATTCTCTAATATATTTATATAAATTTTCATTTACATCCATGACACTTTCTCTTATACTATCATGATTAACTTTCTCACACTGGATTATATACACTATCGCATTATTTGCCATCGAGGCATCCATTCGACCAGTAAAGTGATAGATTTGTTTACTTTTTCCACGTTCATTAATAATTTGTATTCTCTCTTGTACAGCGTCATCAAGTGAATCGTAACTATCAAATCCTTTCTCTCGCATAAAACTAGTTTTTTCAGATGATGAATGTCGATTGGTCAATACAGAGTCATGTTCTTCCTTCATGGATTCAAGGCGACGCAGAGACTTATTTAGTTCTGTAATCTCATCTTGAATTCGCTGGATTTCGTTATTGTATTTTTTATCAAGTTTCGTAATTTGTTCGTATACTAACTCAATACGATCATAACCACAGCTCTGTAAATAAGCAACAGCTTCAACATTGTTGTTTGAAGATCTTGAAAAGATCTCGTTCGATAAATTTTCAATTAGACCTTTCGGTGTATGGAATATTTTCATGTACTCTACAACAATCTTATTCAATCTATCTGATTCATTCTGTTTTTCATATTCTACAGCTTCTTTTGCTTCATGTTGTACTTTTTGCTTAGTTTTAATTGCTTCAATTTCATCATTCAACATATCAATTTCGGTATAACCTTGATTTTTTAAAAATATACGATTTGGATCTAAACTCTCGTACTGTCGTCTTATTTCTTCTAATTCTTTTAATTGTTTCTTTATCTCGTAAACGTCTTTATCCTGTAAATTAAAACTTTTTTGAATACGATCGAACGCGACTTGTGTGCATTGTGAAAACCGTTCAAGAATTTCTTTTCTATACTTATCTAATTCTGGAATACTACGCTCTAAATCTCTCATCGATTCTATTTTTTGAACAATCTCCATGGCAACAGGTACATTATCGGGACATTTTAAACTAAAATCTGTTTTTATCAAATTTTCCTGTAACTGAGAAGCATATTGTACTAACTCTTCGGTGATACGATGCATCAAAGTATTATATGCCCCTGGACTAATCTGATTGATCCATTCGGCACTTTTTAAACGTGCTAATGATCGTGAAAGATATTTAAAATTCGTAATACCTCTTTGCTGATCTAAAGCAATGAGTAATTGTTCTGCATCTGCTTGTACTTGTCGCATATAACTACTAATATTCTCAACGGTCTGGTAATATGTTCCAGCAGTTTTTGATTCAAGTTCGGGAATAGTACGAATAGCATCCATGTCATCTACTAATGATTTTATATGTTCTAAAGCTTGATCTCCATTTTTTTCAAAGAGTTGCTTAATCCGAACATTAATTTCATTAAAATAGTTGATTATCTTTACAATAAATTCATCGTAAATTTCATTTAAACTTTTGATGTTTTCTTCGAGAGGCTCGTGGTCATTTGAATTTGTCGTTCTCTTTTTTAATAGTATCAAATATCTCGAAACATGCTCGTGAAGTGCAGCGCTCTCTCTAGCTGATCTTAGTATCTCCATATATTTTTTGATAGTTTCAATTTCTTCTGAATTTAATCTAACTTTTGCTAAAACCAGTCCCGCTTTCTCAGTATAACTATTTAGATACTTCAATAAATCTTTGACAGTATTGCTATATGCTTCCTGAACTTGTTCATGCAAATGTTTTTCCAAAGCACGTGCAGATTGCAATATAGTAAGAAGAATTTCACTAATTTCTTTGAAATTATTATCCGGAATAAGATCACGTGCATCTTGTACTAATTCATTGAAACGCATCTGAAATTTTTTACAACTACTATTATAATTTTCTTTGAGTTCGACAAATGAATCTTTTAACATTTGAAGATTATCTAAATAGATTGTTACAGAAGGAGTGTGTAACTCTACTTCATTTAAACTACGATCTATTTCATTAAGTTTTGTAATAATATTTTGAATCAATGCTGCAGGTGATAATAAAGATGTTCCTAAATGCTTTTTCAATATCTGAGCATGTTCAAGATATTTAATGGAACTTTCATAATCAATAATATCTTTTCTTTGCAATCCATCTTGACTGGCTAGTAGACGATTAAATTTTTCCTTAATTTCTGTACTATAATTATTAATACTCTCGCTAAGGAAACGAATAGATTCTTCATAAACATCTCGAATAAAACTGTCTTTCATTAGATCATTTAGAATTTGTAAATCATTCAAATAATACAACACAAGATCAATATCTTTATGTTTCATAGCACAAATAATACCAAACTTATCGCGTTGTATGTGATCAGAAATACTAGCTCGAGTTTCTGCACTCATTGAGAATCGAAAAACTTCTCCAGGATACATAATACCACGTACATCCATCAAATTTTCAATTAACTCTTTTGGGCTGTTAGTCGTTGGATTGATTTTGTCAGCACCGTTTCTCGTTTTTCGAATCATATCTTTCAATACTTTGACAAAAACAATATCAGACTGTAAGGTTACATCGCGATCTACTTGATCGGCTTTAATACTTAATAATAGAGCATGTATATCTGTTTTTTCTGGATATTTAGTAAATCCATAGTAGATAGCACCAAGTTTGTCTTCTATTCCATGTACCATACTAATTAGTATATGCGCCAATTTCTGAATACCTTGCCCTCGGTCGCCTAAACTTTTATAACTTGATAAAGCCAATAACTTCACACTTTGCGTTCCTTTCAAGGCTTCAATAACTCCTATACTGTTTGCGATATCGACTTCAGGACCTGCTGTATCACCAAAACCAGGTGCATCACAGAATGTAATTACACCAGACTCGTGAGGACCTAAAACGTCTTTTAATTGAACGGTAACAGGTGCAATATATCGTGTCTCGGACTTCTGGAGAGGGCTACTAACAACGTTCTTTAAATCTGGATTTTTAATTGGTCCAACTGCGGTTACATGTTGTAAGTATATCCCAGGACTAATTTCTACTGGAACTTCTTTCATTTTAGCACCTGAAAGAAACTGAATTGTCGTAGATTTACCGGCTCCCGTTGTTCCTATTAGAAGAACTATGTCTTTATTCTTAATCAATTGGGCAGCTTCTTTTGCTTTTGTAGTGAGTTTCTGTATTTCTAACACATTCAACGAACTAAACTTTTTTAAAAGCTCGCTCAAATAACCCACTATGAGTGAATAGTTATCGATAGTCAAATGCGTCTCCAAATTATGAAGAATAGTTTTCATATTATCCGACAATAACTCTTCTCTTTTCATCTGACTCTTCAACTTCCGTAATGATGACATTAATGTATCTTGATCTTGTGAAGCTATATTTGCTCCTAATAATTTCTGTTCAAAATATACTAGAAGTTCGATGACAGTTTTTTTAGCACAAAGCGGCATAACGTGGGCTTCATCACGCAGATCCTTGATATGCGAGATATTTTTCTCTGGATGATTTGGCGGATCCAGTAGTGATGTATTAATATCAAGCTCTGGTTGTAAAGTATCTATGATATGTTCCGATTCTGACCGGATTATGATCGACGAAAGTTCGTCAATTTCCTTCACAAGATTTTGTAGTTTCAGTAGTTCCTCTAAACTAGTTTTTTCTTTCTCAACATCTTCTGTTCTTCCTTCATCTTCATAATCTTTTATTCTTTCTGTTGTTTTCTGTATTCTTTGTAACAACGCAGCTTCGTCTCGAATTTTGAATCTCTCTAGTCCCTTACTAAATTCTTCTTTCAACTGAAGAATTTTCAGTTGA
>CAJNOI010000116.1:30992-87970 GCA_905250115.1 Adineta steineri
TCATCATTATTTTACATTGGTAACAAATTTTAAAACTATCATTGTTGCGTTTCACAAAAGCAAACTTCTTGAAGTGTTTTTTTAAGATGCGCCGTGAAAAACTCTACATGATAGTACGACTTCTCACCATAATAAAAAAAGGTTTGGAAGAAGAATAGAAATAATAGATTTTTTTAATATTTATTATCAATATTCTAACAAAATGGTAACAATAAAATTATTCAACTTCTTTATAATAAACATGAGAAACGTTGAAAAAAAGAGATTTTTCTGACAATGAACGTTGGGAATAAAGTGGTTTGTCATTCTATAAATTATCAGCTAATCAAAAGATTTCGTCGATTTAATCAGACACTTTTTTTTCAGTCTTCATCCTGTAAATTATTTTTGTGTTTGTTGTCTTTTTACTTTGTCACCTATAATATCAATTTGTTTGAGGTATATATTATGACTGAAATAAATTTAACTGCATAAATTTAACTATAAATACATTCAGAGTGAATATAATACTGATTCACATCTCACTCGTTTCTTTTTTATTGATTTAGTAAGAAATAAGTAAGTTTTTTCACAATATGCCTTGATGTTTTGTCGAGACTATCATTTGTTTTATAGAATTATGCACCTAACAAGAACATAAAAAATATTTACTTTAGAACGATTATTCATACGTTACCATTCGAATATATGTGGTTGGGAGCAACGAATGATTAATATTCTCCACATTTGTATTTATATCAGCTCAGTTATACAAATAATGATCTGTCTTTTATTAATCGTGGCTCTCTTTCAATAACTGCCATATATTATAAATTCGAGATGTTACTACAACTCATATATTATTTGGTGAATGATTAAATAGCTCGATTACATATTAAAAAATTCTGATTCAGTTCACAAAAGAAAATATCATTCTGTCTATATCGATTAATAAAGCTCAGCACTATTGAGATAACCACCATTGGTGCATCCACCAGTAACTAATATTTCTCCATTTGTTAATATGGATGCTGTGTAATATTCTCGTGCGATACTCATGTTTGCTGTAGTTGTCCATGTGCCTGTTGATGGATTATACAATTCAGCACTATTGAGAACACCAGCGCTGTTCTCTCCTCCAGTAACTAATACTGATCCATCTGCTAATGTGGCTGCTGTGTGACTAGATCGTGCGGCATTCATACTTCCAGTGGTTGTCCAAGTGTCTGTTGATGGATTGTACAATTCAGCACTATTGAGATAACCACCGTTGTATCCACCGGCAACTAATACAGATCCATCTGCCAACGTGGATGCTGTGTAATATCCTCGTGTGACACTCATGTTTCCTGTGATTGTCCAAGTGCCTCTTATTGGATCGTATAACTCAGCACTATTGAGATAACTACTGGAGTTACCTCCACCAGCAACTAATACAAATCCATTTGCTAATGTGGATGCTGTGTGATATTCTCGTGCGATACTCATGTTTCCTGTAGTTGTCCAAGTGCCTGTTAACGGATTGTACAATTCAGCACTATTAAGATAACCACCATTACCCTGTCCGCCTACAAATAATACTGATCCATTTGCTAATATGGTTGCTGTGTGAGCATATCGTGCGATATTCATGTGTCCCGTGGTTGTCCAATTGCTTGTTGATAGATTGTACAATTCAGCAATATCGATCGCAACAGCGCTGTTGGCTCCCCCAGCAACTAATACTAATCCATTTGCTAATGTAGATGCTGTGTGCTTTTGTCGTACGGCACTCATGCTTCCTACCATTGTCCAGGTGCCTGATGATGGATTGTACACTTCAGCATTACTGAGAAAAGTATCAATGTTGTTCCATCCACCAGCAACTAATACTGATCCATTTGCTAATGTGGATGCTGTGTGCCAATTTCGTCTAACACTCATATTTCCTGTCATTGTCCATTCTAGATAAGGCAGAAAAGTGAGAAAAAATGTTGTTCTGAAGATGACTTCCAATCTCTCATGTGCATAAGTTTTCTATCTATTGATCACAAATTAAATGATCTGAAATCTTCAATAACTTCTCTTGGTTTTCATAATTAAGATAAGATTCCCTATAAAATGTTAAACTAATTCACTGATATTTTTCGAGTCTCATCGATGTTACGAACTATGATGTCGATGGAAGGTGTTTTTCTCGAGTTTGACGTTTACATTTTATATTACTGCAATATTTTTTTTTGAATTACCCAACTCTATACAAATGCGACCTAAAACATGAGATTCGATGTTGATATACATGCCTTATGCCGATATTATATTAATGAGCTCTATCACACGAAAATCTTTTTACCAACAATATCTTCGTCTGATACTGCTAGACAACAAGAATATTCAATACTTAAATGAGTTTAGATCAAAAAGATTGGTGATCTACGCAAAGATATGTGCAATATCTTTGTCAAGATGGCTTTAGTTCTCGATAATGTTAAATTATTTCTGAAGAAGAAAATAATTTTTATCTCTCAGTGATATATTTTCTTGTAAATATGTTGTATTTATACTGACCCGGTGGGAATCGTGTTCCACTAATAACATACATACTAGTAGCATCGACATCAGCCAATATATTTCCATTTTGGTTCAACATATTATCAAATAATTCACAATTAGAAGTTGATTGATGAAAAGTTGCTGCTGTGCATTGACTATGTCCTAAACAGGCGAATTGACAATTTCTAATGTCTGTTGTAATAACGCTAATGAATGGTAAACAAGTTGTATTTGCACAGTGAAATTTAGAATCATGTATTAAAGACATTTGCTCTGATCGTATATCTTCTCCGACTATTTATGTAATAATCAAAAATAAAAGCCATAAATAAACTCTTGTTGAAGCCGTCAACCATAAGATTCTACGTTGATCAAATGAATTCTTTTTCTTCTTTCTTTTCAGTGGGTAGTGCATAGCTTTTTCCCAGGATGTATTTCATCGATCGAACGGAAAAACAGTCCTGATGTCTTTTTCCCAGAATTCATTTCATCAATTTGATCAAAAACAAAATTTATTTATTCCGAAAGATGATTTTTCTACGCGTGTAAATGTTATTGGAAGGCAAATATATTTATAAATAGCACTTTTTGCCTTATATAAAAGATAAAAAAACATAAAGAACGATCAATCTAACAAAAGTGAATTTGAAAAGAAAATATAATTAACATTTAGTTGGAAATGATTTTTTTTTAAATCTATCTCATCTTGAGGGTGTGAGCATGTCTATCTTCTCTGAATTCCCACCCACATTCATCCTCAAGATTTATATTTATGTAGAATAGTTTTAACATCCTATTTATTACGTAAATTAAAACAAACAGTATTTTTTTGTATTCCAAAGTTGGTTAAATATTGATTTATCATAACAAAACATTCTAATGTACTTTTTTCAATGAAATATAGTTCCTTGAGTAAATGTTTTCCTTATTTTTCTTTTATTTATTGTATGTTGCTATGGTGTTTTATGTATGCGGAACAAGAAACAGAGAACTTGTAAAATCATAATAATGTAAACTACGTTGTTTCACAAAAAGAAAATTGCATCTGAATAAAACAATGATGGAAACAAAAAGTTAACTTTTTCTCAATAGAAAACAGAATCTTCATGATTACACGTCTTTTCTTTCTCCTAATATTTTGCTGAAGAAAAGTAGGGGAAATATTCTTTCAATATATTCATCAATACAATGTTATTTAACCCGCATAAGAAATAAAACTAGAACTATTCAATTCATAAATATCTAATCCTTTATTAAAATATTTCAAACATGATAGATCAAGAACAGTAAAACAGTATATTGATTTGTCTTCTAAAGGGAAGAAATTCTCGTCGAATACCAGTGTTTCTAATAAGTCTACAATGAGCCACCATTTTTCATTCATTTTTATAATAAATATAACTTGAACAAATATCGGTTATTCGGGGAGTTTTAACAGATCGATTACATAAACGGTTAATCGACAGTATTTAACATTTCAACGACATGCTTATGACATTGAATTAAACTTTCTTCCATATCAATGCTGCCAGAATGCGTTCTCAGGACTTGTTTCATGTGATTATTAAAAAATCAGTTCGAATTTTATTGTATGCTCACCATAAAATCTATACTTTTCAAAAGGAATGATCGAATAATTTGAAACACCGTTTTAAACGCTAACATGTCTATAATATTTTTGCAATATTTTTGTAATTATTTGATCGACTTGTAATTTTTTAAAATATGCGTGATAAGCTTCGTATCTCAAACACCATTGTCGAATTGGTGGGCCAAAATCTTTGGTATCATTTTGTTTGAAATATGTTTTAGCATCGAATAATGAAAAGCAATACATAGGTCTTGTAGAATAGGTAACCATTGTTTTCGAAATAGTAATGATAAAACAAGATCAATAATGTCTCATAATTGTTTATAAATACAATAAATGATGGAGTATTGCACGTAATATCATGAAGAATCATTGGAAATAGTTTGAATAAGCATAGTTTCTGAGTAGCTGTGGTAGCGATTCGATCATTTTGTAAATGCTTGACTCGAATAAGTGGTGGCCGATTGCAAATATGCATATTTCCATACTGAGAATGTTTCATACGTTGTTGAATTCCAACTTGAAAAATAAGAACAGAATGAAATACATGTATTATATCGTATTTTTCCAGATAAAAATTTCTTGTTCTAAAAAGAATCAATTAGTTAAAGAAAATACGATCATTATTTTATCAATTAATAATTTCAATAAGTAAAGAATTCTATATGAACAAAAAATATATCAATTGTATGAATATTTTCTCATAATACACTAACTCATAATATAAATAAACATGAATTAATCTTTATCGAAGTCGAAATCAACAGACTAAATAAACTTAGTGTTTGTCAGCCTAAGAACTCCTGCGATACTCTCTTAATATTTAGCTTATCAGAATCGAAAGCAGAAAGCTAACTTATAATATCGTTGCTAAACACATTTCATTTAATGTGTTTAAAATGCATTACTAATTAAAAAAAACTTAAAGTAATTTACATTTAATATGCTTATCGAGGTCAGTTATTTACCATATGTTATAAGACGGATGAGAGATGCTTGTTTGAGAAGAGCCATGATAACGATTGGGCATATCATTTCAATTAAATCATGCATGAGATCTGCTAGAAGAGCTGCCGTTGAATGTCAACTAACTAAATCATTTCTTGGACTTTGATCGATGATGTCCATTAAAGGAGATTTGTTAGAACTATTAATTCTTTTTTGAACTATGTATATCAACATATGTGATGTAACATCTTCTACAAAAATATCCACTGTTGAAGCATCATTGAAAACCTCCGATCTCGTGTGCTGCTAGATTATCAGCAACTAACGTTGAAAGGGAGAACCTCAAATGAATGCCATTAATCAAACATCTTTCGAGCTGAACTATTAACAAGAGCTTCAAAGAATCGTTCAGCTTCGAGGTTTTCCTGAAAAAGAAAATATGTTCACAATTGTAAGTTTATTCTAAGGGGTGAATGTTATATTCATCTTATACTCACCCTCAAGTATAACTGGATCATCTAAAGGCCAGAAAATACAGCGACCAACTACAGGGTCAAAAGAGAGACCGATCTTTATTCCAGTAATCATATTTGAAACGATATCACCTGTAGAACATCCCTAACGAAGAATAAAATAAGCAGTTTTTTTAAAGTATGATACTAACGACAACAACTTACAATAATATTTCATTTAGAACGCTTGACTAATATAGATCGATTTACTAATTGTCGTACATACGCATGAGAAACATGATCGAATAGTATCATAATAAGTCCTGAATAAAGACATAACAAATTATTTATTAATTGAAAAAATGATCAAACCTCGACAGTTCATTTCTGCAGAACATCTATTCACATTAAAAGACAAAAACTAATATCAGCTTCATCACATATGACCGTTTTGTAGCAGTCATCTAATCCAGACATTAAACCTCTACGAGACATTTCATCGAAAGTATTATTTATTTGGCGATCAACAGCAATTTGCACTTGAGACTGAAATTTCGTCGGCCGATATTAAAACTAAGGTTTACATATATCTCTTAATAATTTGATAAGTTCTGATTTGCCATAAACTAAAATTTATATTTACATGATCGAGCAACAAGAATATTGTACAGATTTGTAGGAATTTTCTAATTCTTGAGTAAATATGATACCTGGTTAGAATTTCAGTTGACTGGCATTGACAATATTACGATTCATGTAAGTCATTCTATTATAATCAATGAATTATATTTTATAAAACGACAATAAGTAATACTGAAAACTATTGATTTATAATATTTTTCTTTATGATCGATATCTAACATGATATCATCGAAATAAGTACCAATCAGAAACTGTTTCATATATTTTTGGACGTTCTTGCACGCGTAAGTTTTTTAAGTGAAAGTGTGAGTGTGTGTGTGTATGTGGATGTTGAATACATCACGTACTCACACTCACACCCACACCCTCACCCACGTGGCATTTGTTCGAAATGTATTTAAACGAATTGACCAAAAGACGAAAAGTCTAACGCCCATTCAAAAGGAAGAAAAAAAACGTTCAATATATAGAGTGCACATGTTCTCACGGACCTCGACAGCAATTTGATAATACATGATAAAAAAATTTAAAGATATGATGTGAACAAAAGTGCAAAAACATTTTTTCCTACTTGTTTGAGATCTATTGATTTTACTATATAAAGCTAGAGATAATAGAGTGCAAATAGTATAGATCGGTAGAGTAAGAGATGCTGTGTCCTACCACACTAAAATAAGAAACTTTCATTGTTTCGCCGAAATACAGCAAATCATGAAAAGCTACTAAAATTAATATAATCAATCTGTACTATGTATTTATGCAATAAAACTTTCAATATTACCTATTTTATAAACGATATAAAATAGGGTTCAAAACTTTCGGTCAACCCTAAGTATTTATATTTGTAAACTACAGCTAGTAAAATTTTGAAATCTGAATTGTTTTTATTTCCATACGTCATTATTCTCAATTTTGTGTCTTATTATTTCTTTTGTTTTTTTTCTGTAACGAAATTCATTTGTCTACATGTATTGGACTTATTTTTATTGTAAAGCATTTCTGAGAACACTATACAAAGCTATTTTGTGAAATTTTGTGTGTTTATATTTTTATTTCGAAAAAATAAATGAGAAAAGCACAATAAATAGCGCTGTAGCACAATATGAATAATGACTCAGTTCATAATCATTGGTTGATCGAATTTACGCGGTTGAAATTTTAATCAATAGAATTGCAGCAAAATACAACGATGACGGACATTACATATATGTATCGACACACTATGACAGTGTCGAAACGTGACTCATCTTCTTGCGTGACACAAATTGTGTTGACACATGCAGGGGCGGCGGAGCGTCATCAGCCTAAGTGAGGCTCACAATATTTTTTTCTACTTTGAATTTTTAATAAAACATGAAGTTAAAATATAAGTCATCTTTTTATTATACCTCAGTAAAAACTACAACGGTCATCGTGAAAATAAAAATATATAAAAAATAGGTGAACCGCATTATAAGATAGATATGTCAGAACATATATCTGATTATGTTAGATGCCGAAAATAACAACTTCTAATAATAAAAGATAATATTTAATCCGAAAATAACTGAGGCTGAGCCTCAAGAGCTGAAAACTAAGTGAGGCTTAAGCCTCTTGAGCCTCCACGCTCCGCCGCCACTGGACACATGTGTCGCTAGCGTGTCCTATCGACATGGGGACGAACAATGTTGGTATTGTCCATTGTCCATGTGGGAGAAATGTTTGTAGAGTTGTTTGCTCGCAAAAAGTTATAAGACTGTGCCTTTGCAGTGATACTTGCGCTGCTATATACTCATCGAACATCGTCATCTGGTGTGTTTCTCACACTGATATTCGCTTATTCATAAGTTGGAAAGTAGGAAGTAAGTAAGTGAGGAAGAGAGAAGTGACTCATGATGACACAAAATATTCGTCACTGAATTTAGGTACATTCCACTTTGAGTGTAGGTACGAGTTTGAGTTTGGGTGTGAGTGAGAGACCGAGTATATGTCCACATTCACACCCACACCCAAAGTGGAATGTACCTAAATTCAAAGACGAATATCTTATATCAATATGAGTGTTTTTTCTTAGCCTCGCTTACTTCCTTTCTACCTTCCAACTTATAGACAAACGGATATGGACGTGAGAAACACACCAGGCGACGATACCTGATGAGTGTATAACAGCGCTAGTACCACTGCAAAGGCGGTCTTACAAATTTTTGCAAGCAATCTAATTTTTAAAGGGTATGGGTGTAGATGTGGATGCGAATGTGGATGTGGGTGTGGGTGAGGATATTTGTTTTACTGACGCACTCACACCAACCCACATCCTCAAAATGATTTTCATTAACTTTTTATGCAGATATATAATGCCGCCAGATGAGTCTCTTATGAGATCAAAACATGTCTTCAGTATCATTTCGAAAGGCTCATGTGAATTTTTTATAGAAAATATATCCAATTCTTTGTTTCGTTATATCTCACCACTTGTGCTCGATTTTATTACAGAAAATAAAACAATATGAAAAGCACACAATAGACAGACAAACAAGAAGAAATGTGGATAATGTTGCAAAGAATATAGTCTACATAAAGTTGACATAGCTTCTTCTAATCTTTATCACTCAGTCTAATAGTCACATCAACTATTACACAGCATTTCTTCATGAGTTTCTATTATCTGTAACTAATAGAAGTACAGAATAGCAATCATTTTCTGTGTTTGCACCATTCATTATCATTCAACATGTTGTTATTTCAATTGATGATCATCCACAGCGAGCTATAAGTAAGTATTGAATGTCGTTTTCCAAACATGATTTTCAAGAACAATATTATATCGATTAATTCATCAGGAGAAGCAAACAAATAAATAATGTCTTTCGTTTTTATTATAATAGTCATGCCATTGAAACTGAATGGATTGATTAGGGAGGAGTACGCTTTCGAGTACAAATAAACGATTGTTTAAACGCTTTCATATACAATTCTGAAGGAATGACAAAGATAAGAAAAATTAGCGTCGAAGGAGTAAAAGAAATGAAATATGCTCCAAGATACAACCACAAATTCTCAGATGTTTTTGCACAACCAGGAAGTAATGAAATGATGAGACGAGGTATTGATAAAATGAGTAAAACTATTGGACTAATGATCAATTGTTTATGCTGCCTAAATTGTTCTTGAATATGTTCTTTAAAGCTTTGGTTAGTTCGTGCCATTGATCGCTGCTGAGCACCTCCAAATATGATGAACAATGCAGAAAAAAGGTTAACAACAAATGGGCCAACAAGATGAAAAAATAGAACACCTGTATTGTAATCTTGAATAGAAGGAGAATAACGAGTAATGCATGATACATATCGCTTGATTGTGTCTTCATTAGTCTTATTCGTATCTATCGTATCTAGTCTTGTTTCATAAATGAACAATCTGCGAAATGCGAGCTCGTGAATAAGAGTACCAAGAATGCAGAATGGTAAAATAAGAATTGTCCGTCGAGCAATGGACTTACTCTTTTTTTTATTAAATTTTACTCCTTTAAAAATAAGTACTGCTCGTTCAACTGCTACACAAGCATTAAGCCAACCATCCAAGTAGAGAAAAAGTTTTAGAATCGGTTCAACAGATGCACAACCTCCACGAAGAACAGAGAGACTAGTGGACACATTGATATAAGTAAGAACAACAAACCAGAATTTAATTATGAGCATACTAATTGTCAAAAGAGAAGTAATCGATGATGTCAGTAGATACATTCCACAGCCAACTTTTTGAGAATCTTTATGTTGAAATGTAATAAAAGAGAGAACACTATTGATTAATCCTGCGATGAACATAATTATTGTTATACCCGCACTTATCTGAATCGAAAATGATTGATTATTCAACATTATGTTCGGTTGAAGTTCATCACGTAAAATATCATCGAGTGTTAAACCAATTCCTTTGATGTAAAAGTTGCATTGATTACCGATCACACAACTACTTTGTTCTGGACCTAAAATATTGAATTATATTTTAATAAGAGAATAATGAAGAAATTCAGTTGTTTAGACAATTAAAATATTCAGTTTTGGTAATTTACTTGTTTCTCAAGTAAAGATTTTTCAATGTACCGAAATATGTGTATTTTTTACACAGACATAACAACGTTTTCAATACTTTTTTCAGCCTCTCAAGGTCATTGATAAATTATTGAAAGCGACCTATTCTTTCACTACTGATTTCTACAAATAGAAAAATTATGGAACAAAGCTTGACTTTTCCAAGATGTCGAGCCTTCGAAAAATCCATAACCATAAAGATTTAAAAAGTTGTAGGTACCAACATTCAAAATATGCAAAATCTATCCAGAATTCATACTAATCAAATGTCTTTTCTAACAGATCAATCAACTCAAAGATTCGAAAACTATTTAATTCTATATCTCGATAGACCTTTTTTCAAAACCTAAAATAATAATTACTCACTAATCAAAAAAATTATAAGAAATCTTCTTTTCACGTATTTTATGTCGTTATATATTTGTTACCAAATGAATTTTATAAATACTTACTGAAAGGACTAAGACTGACATTGTTTGGTCCAGAGATAAAAACAGAGAAGTTCCCAATTGTCTTAGGATCGTGTGTTGTCACAACTAATATATATCGAGTGTTGATCTCGAGATCAATGATTAATTTGAATTGTTCATCATTACATTTACCATCATGTGATAAAAGTAAATTTTCAGATGGTTTTAAAGGATTGAAATCATTTTTGTAGATATATCCATATGCATTAATATCATTTTCACTCCAAATAACATACAAACCCGTTGTATTAACATGAATTTGTAATGTTTCATAATGACATTGTGGTACTTGACAATCTCGATAATATGTTGGACTATCATCAGTTAATTTTGATGAATATTTTAATTGAATATTTACTGGAGTACCTATTCAATAGAATAAGTCAAATAATTCATAGAACTTCGATACTATTAAAAATTTCAGTCTTCCACAATCCATTCAAAAAATATTTATTGACTAATAAAAAAACAGAAGTAATTCAATGACGATTCGTTCATGAAACTATTGAATGACATCGACAAAAGCGAAATCTTTGAGATTTTCTATGAAGAATTAATTTTACAAATAGAGATTAGTAAATATTTCAAATTCACATTCTCCAAGTGAGTATTCTGGAATAAGTATGCCACAGGAATCTAAGAGTACTGAGACACAGCAAGATACTTATGGTTTCCAAGCATCTGACTGTCAAATGTCTTCAAACATGTTACTGATTATTCTTAGAACGTTTTTCATTCAATATTTCTGTAAATCGAGCAGTATTCATCTATTACGATAGTGTTAGGAAAATATAGAGTAACCATCCTGCTGAAAAATGCTTTATTATTAGATAATATGAGTTCAGTACCTTTTCTAGATGCAGAATAAATGATGGAATTGAATTTAAAAGATATACTATATATTTTGTACGAATTATTTCATATATAACACAAATATCTATAAACTTACTGAGACGATCGAGAACAACTTCATTTTCACCCAACACATTAATCCAAAAATCTCCACTTTCTTTTGAACCAAATGTTGTCATAACGAATACATAAATCATGTCAACATCAAGATGAATATCAAGTTTAAACCGAATATCAGAATCATGAGCATACTCTTGATTGAGCAAATTTTCCCATGGATCAAGAGGGTTAAATTTGTTTTTGTAAATAGATCCATATGGATCAATGCTACCGCTACCACGAAAAGTGTAATAACCACTTTTGATTACCTTCACTTCAATAGATTCATAGTAAAACTTTTCCCTCTGACAATCTCGATAATACATTTGGTTGTTCTTACTCAATGATGATGAATAGGTCTTTTGGAAAACAGTGAAAGTATTGACTAAATAGACAATAAAATCAATTGAAGTTTATCGTGAATGCACAGAGATGTAGGTCTTTTTCAATAGAAACTTTTGTTCACTATAGAAATACGTCACTAACCTATGGAACCGATGATTTGTGTTTAAAAAGGTAAAAGACTGTTTCTTAACCAGAAAGCATTTGAATTTATTCTGTAGTATCATTTGTTTTTCAATATTTTGAAAAGAGAAAATATTACGTGGATCGATCAGTGTCAAAGAGAAGCTAATAAAATTGTTTGGTCGACATACACAGCACAATGTTTGACTTTTATGTGAGACTTAAAAATTGGAAACATAATCTAACCAATGAAAAGCAAGAGAGAAACTTCTGACTGACTAGATTCAGTTGAGGATTTTTTTTCCAATCAATTAAATAAAACATAATATTGTTCATGTTGATCAAATAGTTTCTATGTAACATCTAAGAAGTTGTTTTATTCTTTTAAAAACAACCAACATCTTTGACTTTTTTTCTGATGCGATAGTTGTATTCATATCTTGAGAGTAAGGATGTTTCAAAGAAGAATATCTATAATAAATTGAAATTTTTAAATTAATCAATCATTTCTTTACACAATTTTATTGTTTTTCGAACAAAAAAGTTTCGTGTACACTATTTTCTTTCGCTTCAAACCTCAGTTTCTTCTAACGAAAACTATACAGCTTTTCATTACCAACATTCATATCTCATCATCTCATTCGATTATACTTCAACTTACCACAATATCTGTTTAAATATTTAAATTTTTGAATTCGATGATTTGATGCATCAGTAACAAACATATTTCCAGAATGATCAAAACTCAAGCCATATGGAATATTCAATTGGTCGGATTGCAGGCCCATTCCAAAACATCCAAATAAACACTGAAAACCACTCAAGCTTGAACCAACAATGCGATGATTATTTTGATCTGCAATGAATAAGTACTTATCAGCATCTAGTATAATTCCGCTTGGACAATTAAGTGAAATTGTTGGATATAGTGATCTACTTCCAGCTACTGTGATGCCATTTGATACTCCCAACTGAAATAATTGAACTCGATTATTTTGACAATCTGCTACATAGAAATCCAAATTCACATCGACAAAGATTCCACGAGGACTATTTAGTTGATTCGAGGCCGGTCCTCCAATACCTGTTCCAGCAGCAACATGATTTGAATTCATCGCATAATCACTTAACGGTCTTTTCACTACTTGATGATGCTCAGACATTGAACAATAAAGAGTATCATTGTTATCGACAAACAAACCATAACATGATGAGTTGACATTCATCACCGTGACAAAGGTATCTGTTTCTGCTATCCATTTCTGCACTCGACCATTCTTAAATCCATCATCAATATAAATATCGCCATTTGATGTCACGAAAAGAGAGCTGGGTCGTGTAAAATTACCATGAATGATCTTTGTTGGATTGACACTCTCTTCGTTCCACATTACAATGGTGTTATTTTCTTTATTAGCGACATAGATTGTGTTGTTTGTGTTAACAAAAATACCGATAGGAAGTTGACCAACAATCGATTGATCAGCAATGGTAATTCCATTAGAATTCCAAGCGGTTGTTGGATAAAACTTTGGTTGATTGAATGACAGAACTAAGACGAGAAAAATATAGAGAATATTAGAGAAGAACTATAAACGAAATGAATTTGTTAATTTATGTTTGCTCTTGGAAAAATTCATTAAGATTAATTTTAAAAATATATGATTATCATTGAAAACAAAAAAAATAATAAAATAATTTTTTTTTGTTTATTCAACGAAAATGAATTCGAAGAAGGAAAAAGAATTGTTTAGAATGGAAACGAGTCTATTGAAACCGATTGAGATCTAAACAAAATGTCTTAGAAATTCAAAATCAATTCTGATTTTCATATGAAAAACAGTGTGAATTTATTAATGTTAAATCATTTCAATTACGTACCATTATATTTGTCAACGATCTGCATGCACTCAATGCCACCGTTATCATTGATTACAAAAGCCTACTAAATCTCATCACCATCTATATTCTCCATCAACTTTTGTGCGCTCTTGTTCGATAATATAGACTTTGAAAATGATTTTAGATGCAAAATCAAAAGCTTCACCATGGTTTTTACTATGAGGTAATATGCCATGTCAAAAAACAGCCAATCAATCTATCTGTTTTTTCAATGTAACACACATGTAGCTCATATTTCATTATTGATAGTTATGGCAACATTTTATAGTTTCAACACAGTTTAACAATAAAATAAATCGCTGTAAAGAGACGCTTTCTCTGAATGAGTTAAATTGGAGTCGAGAAGAGATGAGAACCATCACTTTTGAATACATAACAAAAATTTCTGTCAAATTCTATAATCTATTATTTGACTTTTGTTCAACTAAAAGTCTAACGAATAATGTCATTCGTGCAATAACTGATGTTCAGTATATGATAAATAAAAATATTTACCTAATGTTTCTTTGCTGAGAATGAATAAAAGAACAATGATAAATACGTACATATTCCACATCATTCCACAAGATATTTTTTCCGATTAATTAGTTGACTAATAAAATAATCCTCTTTTTTCTTGCCTTCGATAAAAACAAAATGACATTCGTTGTAGATTTTCTCTCTAGTTATATATCTCTCTCTTTTTCTCTCATTCAATCCTTCCAACAGAACACATAAAGAGAAAAAATTATGTTGTTGAGAAGGTTTCATCGAAGGTGAAATAAAAATTGATTATTTAATTTGATATTTTTCATTCAATTTCATTCTTTTCGAAATTTGAAAATATAGAATAGAATTTAAATTCGACATGATCCTTCTCTTTTCTGTTCTTAATTTTATAGAAAATCTTTAATTTTAGTAAAGAAGAATGTGATAAAGAGAAAAGAGAATTGATGAAAATCTGCATTAATCATCGGACGTGTTTTCAGTGAAAATAAGATATCAACTATCATCGTCAATAAATGATTGACGTCAATGAATAAGTCATGATTAGTTTGATTTCTTTTTTTTATGTGACTTTGTCAAATAATTTGCTTTATCAGGACTCACTTTTAATCACGTTCTTTGTTTTTCTATGTAACAAGTATCAGTCAGAAAAGTTTTCTTCTTTCAGTATTTTGATCTTTTCTAGAATAAAAACTCATCAGATATATGAAAAGCAGAATTGCTCATCACGACGTACGATGTATTTTTTCAAGTGAGGTGAAAAATATGTGTGAACTCAAGCCGAACGTCAATATATGCACAAGCAAAACTTTGAACATGGATGAATTTCACCATCTAGTAGCAATAGATCTGTTCAAACATAATCAACGTCGTCAGATTCAGATCAATTAGCTAATATTCCTTGCAATCCAGTCGCGGCGAGTTGTCAAGCACTATAAATATCTTTGATTGAAACTGATGGGTGATGGTGTGTGTACATGTATAGTCGGACTTCTATCCGCACCCATATCTACACCCATACTCACACCCGAATCCAAACCTATCCTCATCCACACTCAAAAGATGTTCAAACAATCTCTTTCATTTTCCATATACAAATGCAATCATTTATCGAATCATTTTCGATATTTCTCTTTATTCAAAGAATACATGAACGTAGTTACACTATCATACAATGTTACAATATCATTCTGATCAGTTGTATATTGCCTGACTAAATCGAATAACTAAAAGTCACATAGGCCATGATTTGAAGAATTAGATGAATGCACTGTTATTGTGGTGTTTTCTTTTATTTAAGATAATCGGATAGAGCTTTGTGAAGGAGTACGTGTGAATATAGGATTATTATAATAGCTACACCCACGCTTCGAAGGATATTGTATGACTGCCATGCTTATATTCATCGCTCGCCGTTATTATGTGATTATTCACGGCATTTCCTACGAATAGCGCATCAAATGCTAGATGTCGCACGGTAAATACTTCCATTTTTGTTAATTCAAAAGATTTAATTTTACAAAAATAACTATTTTAGATAAAGTAGTTTTTTGCAAAGTTTCAGCTCTTGAAAACGAGTCTGACATCCAGGTGCATAAGTGCATATTTCAATCAATGTGATATTTGATTTGATGCATTTATTTTTCTCTCGATTCTACTAATATAAATATATGTTGAGATATAGATTTTAATACAAAAAATGGTTAGTAATAATATTGAAGGATTGAAAGGTACTTGGGAATATGTAAGTTATTTATTTATATATCAAATAATACATGATCTATTATTTTAGATTAATGCAGAAAATTTTAGTGAATTATTAAAAGAACTTGGAGTTAATCAAGAGATACGTACGTTTACATCAGCTGAAACTTTTAAACCTCGTGTTATAATTGATGAAAAAGATGGAAAATGGTCATTGAAATCAGAAAATACTTTCAAAACAACAACAGTTGAATTTACACCTGGAATTGAATTTGAAGATATATCACCAGATGGGCATGAAATAACTGTTTGACTAGTTTTTAATTATTTTATTTATATTGTAAAATTTCTTTTCTCAAGATGATGATTGAATTTGAAAATGGAAAATGGATTCAAAGAGTACGTTATAGAAATGGAAAAGAAATGTTTGTAAAGCGATGGATCAATGACAAAGATCAATTAGAAGTTGTAAGTTTTTATTTGATTCAATAAAAGAACATTTTTTCCATTATTAGAGTATGCAATGTGGAAATGTTACAGCAACTCAAATATACAAACGTCTTACGTAATTCTTTATTATAATAGAATTCCTTTCCTTATTCTTATTGCAATAGTTTTTTATGTTACAAATTTTTTTGTATCGATACAAAAATCAACAAAAGTTCTTGATATATACAAGTAATAACAGAATGTATTTTATATGTTATGGATATTCTTAGTTCCTTCAATGAATTCATCTTTGTTGAAAAAAAGCAAAGTTAATTATATCGTTTTTTTTCTTATAATTACAAAAATATGTTATATTCTCTTATAATGGCATCATTACATGATAATACAACAGCTGGCTATACGAGTACCTTTTTAAAATATATTCTTAGAATAGTTATATTACTTCATCTTCGATACTATGTAAACCACAGATGGTGCCATTTTCTTATTCGTTATTTCATTTGACAGCAAAAGATTAATGATGAAATTTTCTCATTGATTCTAAAATATATTCAAAGCATTTTTTCGAAAAACAAGATATTTCTTCATCCCTATCATAGAAACTAAATGAGTGTGTGAAGGTGACTATTATTTTTATTATATCCTCCATCACATCCTCAAGACGGTGACACAGCGTTATTTTATTGTCAAAGATCCTATTCTTGATCTTCACATATTTATTGAAAACAAAGTTTTATGACGACAGCGAAATGTCAAAAACAATATGTATTTTGTTTTCTGTGATGTTGTCTAACATTCAAGATTGGCTGGATCTGTGTTGAAATAGATATGCATTGTACTAAAGCCACCAGCGTCATCGTATTGTTGAAACATACATTTTGGAACAGGATTGAGAAACGACTAAATAAATAGTACTTAAATTAAGATATAGACAACGACAAACGTACAAGAATAGCTGCCTTTGGTGGAAATTCAATGCGTGGAGAGAAGTCAAACTTGCCAACAATACTCCATCCAAAGGCACTCAATTGTCCTTTGTTGTACAGTGCAAAGCCTGGTAGAAACTCGGAACAGTTCTTATTCAAATGATTATCATACCAGTAATGATTACCTATTTTAAATAAAATAATATTACACACAGATAGGCAAATGAAATCATTTACCCATCGTTTTGAAACACGCTCCTCGAGTCCATTTTGTTCTACCAATATCATTCTCCCAAAATGGTACTTCAATAGAATCTTGCAATGGATTTGTGCCATTTTGAAAAAAGAGACCTGTTCCTGTTCCTTCATGTTCAAGACGTGATAGTGTTCGTCCCACAGTGCATATTTTAGCTAGAGTAGCGATATAAAAGAATGTAATCCTCACAAAACAGCAAAGACCTACCTGGTTCGATAAAATAGGCAGTAATTGTGTACATGTCAACATTATTAATTGTCTCTCTATTGAACAGTTTTTGCGTATCGTACGAATAAAATTTATCCTTAGCTAATAATCGAGGAAACTAAACAAAAGAAATATTCATCAAAGGAGAATAAAGTGAGACTTACAGCCATTTGAATACCAGCAATAGTTCCTTGTCTATCAAATAGAAGAATAACTGCAGTATCATTATTTTTCCAGTAGCGATAACCAACAGTTGTCTTACCTATTATTTATTAAAAAAATATATAAAAACTATTCGCATAAAATCAGCAATAGATCGTATCATCCCTATAAATATCTATTTGATCTGTCTAGCATTGCAACTAAAGTACCTGTAGGAGAAGAGGATACTTAATACAGAGAGAACTATTACTTCATATAAATGATAGTGACGATCTTTATTTTCGATATCAATGCAGTATGAGATAATGTCTACGTTGTTCTTACCAATACATTGATCTCCTAGTCCATTTGGAAGCTTTTTATATTGTTCTTGTAAGGCTTGTTGTATTGTTCGCGGCTGTCGAACAAAGGCATCATCGTTAGTTACCAACGGATCTGGTCCCCATTTAACTTTAAGTGTGTTCCATTCTACTACTCGTTTGACATTCGTAGGTGACAGCAATAAATGAACATCTTAATAAATAAACAAATACTAGAAAACTACTCAGAAATTCAGTCTATAATACTTACCAGAGAAAGAGAATGCGAAAAGAATAATAAACTTTAAATTAATCATTGTTTCTTCTATTTAGAAAATCCTCAATTAAGATCATTTGATATATATATAGGCTTGATATTTATACATATATTACAATGATTATAGAGACAAAAAGAAAGATCATGTTAGAACAATGAGTAATTATAGTTTAATCCAAAGTAAATCATCGCCATAAACGATGATAACATATAGACAAAGGTCTCTTCAAAAACCAACAATATTTGCGCAAATATAATGTCAAGCAGATACTTCATTAATCTCAACAATGAATTAACTTCGAATCATCAGTAATCTGTGAGATAGCAGAATAAAATAAATCTCTTTTAAGAAAACAAAGTATTTTCTATAATTTATGAAATATTTTATATGGCGAATAAGAGAGATAATGTAAATAGGTTCATTAACATGAATGGATATCTATTGTTAGTAGCTGCTGTTGACGTAGTTGTTATTGGAGTGGTAGTATTAAAAGATATAGATGACAAGCATGGATCGGTGAAATTACTAGAACTGGGAGTTGCAGTATATGAAGTGCTCTGAGTTCCATTAGCCTGTGCAGAGGTGATATAAGACGTACAACCTGCGCTAAAGCTTTGCGTCGCACAAGACCCAATAGGAAATGCGGGAAGCTGGATAATTCCCGAAGTACTGGCACCGGAAATAGCAAATACAATTGCTTGACTTCCAACCAGATTTGGACTACTGAGCCAAATGGAAAATTGTATCATTCCAAAGGTTTGCACCGCTATATCGAAAGAGTAAACAAAGAAAACTTGATCGAGTTGATTGAAAATTGGAACGGAGATCGACTTGTAGACGACTGGAGATCTGCGAGTAGTATCGATAGCTTTTACATTTAGAATCAGTGGATAATAAAATGGTGCAACTCCAGCATTAGACATCGTAACACCTATTCTTATAACATGTGAACTATAGAGAAACAAATAGTATTACTTGAACGATTTCGTTAGAAAAAGAAGTAAATGCTAGATTATAATACTTACTATCCTGAACAAGTCATCTCTGTAGCAGTTATTTCAGACACATAGAAAGAGTATCCTTGCATAATAGATCCATTAACAGCTCTACTATAATCTGAGCTACTATATCCAGGAGTGTAGAAAGCATAAGAAAGCCACTGGTATGTTGAATGAGTCAATTGAACACAAGTAGCCCAATCCAAAGGTGTTAAATCAGTTATTGATTGACAAGCTGTTACAGGATCGCTTGCAAATGCACAAGGCATCAATTCAGGACGAACTTCACCTCCAATAGGCTACAATAAATTCAGTCTTAATGAATTTAATGAAAATTTAAGTAAGACTTACTCGACTTCTCCATTGATTCGCAGCTCCTACTGCTACACTGGTATTATAGAACATCCAAGATAATCCGTATGTATCTTGATCAAAAGAATCATCATGAAATCCTACATTTAAACTTGTTGGATTATAACTTCCAGTAACAGCAAAATAACGAAGTTGAATAATTGTTTTAGTAAAAGATGAAGTAAAAGCAGCAATAATCGGATCTTGATGAGATGTTGATGCAAAATAAGTCGTATTAGGTGAAGTATGCCATTCACCCCAATGACCTAGAAACCCCACCTGCCAAAATCCAATTCTAATATCTCCGTCATAGGCTCGACCTAAACAAGTATAATCAATATGAAATATAGAATGATTTCAAACAAAATACAAACCTAAAGCTTGAATAAGAGTAACCATAGCATTGATTAGAGTTTGATTATTATAATCGGGAAAGAGACCTTGACCGACATCTCCGGGATATAAACTGAAATAACAAATAAAATTCTTTGTATATTCTATTTTTGATAGAGAATCCTTACGTAAGTCCATTCCAAAGAAAATCAGGTAGAGATATACTCAAATTTTGTCCAGGCCAATCAACATAGACTCGAACAATAGCATGATGATTTCTACTTGCAACATTTCTCAAAACAGTATCGAGCGAAGAGAAATCGAATGAATTTGGACCAGTCATTAAATTTTTCATTGGAAAATATTGATTTTCCATTGAATGTGGAAAATTAACTTGAGGTTGAGAACTTGTATAATAATAATAAGGAACAAGGCCTTTCAATGGATTCCAAACAGTTGAACTAGGATCATAAGTGTACGTCCAACTAGAAGATACTCCACCAAATGCATTTCTTATGAAAACAATTAGAAGTGATAAATGAATCACATGCATTTCGAAAATTTCTTTAAATGTTCCAACGTGTAGCAAAATTTTTAGTCTAAATTTTCAATTTATTGTCTAAAAAAAATTTCAATTGTGTAAGATTTTAATCAACAAACAAACAGTAGATGACAAGAAAAATTACAATAGACGCCTTTAGACTTACTATTAACTGTATTTACAGACAACTCGAAAAACACAACGTCTATTCTTCGTAAAATCACAAAAAAACATGCTCTCGACACATCTATCGGTCGTTTAATCTTCAAATAAAAGCTTATAAAATAATTATACAAAATACTTATAATTCATGGTTCATAATAACGAGACAACTTGTGTGCTTAAAGCGAATTTTTAATATTTCGTAATACGAACAGCCTTTTGAGATGAAGTCTAATCTGTAAAAACAAACTGTTTATACAAATAGCACATTTTTGCAATAGAAGACATTGCGAAAGAAAGAAAGAAAAAAAACATGAAATTCACACAGAATAATACGCTTTTTGGGCTCTATAACAGGATTTACAAAAAGTGCGGAGATTTATATGACAACACGTTGAAATACCTCTTTCTTTAGATCCTGATCGAAGTTAGTCAACAATGTCTGAATAATATCTTCCCAATGATGAACATAAGAATCGGTTCTATAAGATTTCACACAACATATCGCAAGATGAAATATGAAGACCATTACAAATATGAGAGTATAGTTTATAAAAAGTGTATGTATTAAAAAAATAAAATTTTACTCGACGACCAAAAAACGAGCTTGTAGTAGAAGATTTTGTTTTTCTCTATTGAAAACAACTCGTACTCAATTAAAATAAGTTTTACTTTGTGATTTAAAGAACTTTTCATACTCTAGGTAATGTCTTATATTTTTGTCAGATACTTTAATTTCTCTATGAAATTCTTATGTTTAATATTTTATGGACGAAAATGAATTTACAGTAAAAAATCGTTATACTTACTTCGAAAAAGTACCATCGCTAGTTGCTAATCGTCACTAAACATTTTTAAACAAACGATAAACATCAATGCACTTTTTTACAAAATGTCATGAAAGAAAAACATCAGAGTTTGCAGTAACTAACAGTAAAAATAACTATGCAATTATTTCTATAGGACAGTTTGTTTCACAGGCGTTGTTCGTTACTCTATACTATTGTTTTCGCCTCCAGATTTCTTAACTTTTCTTTGTTTATTCTCTATCTCTCTTGCATAAACAATATGAAACAAACATCGTTCAATATTTTTGGATGCTTGAGGATGTGATGTGAGGTGTAATTCAACATCCACCTCTATTTTTGAATTTCCATCTAACTGGATGTAAACATAAGTCTTTCATATGATTCTGTGCTTTGATTAGTTCTGAAGCCATAAACAGACGTTGAGTTGACTGTGCAACAAATCAAGAACCATTGTATTGTGTTCTCCACACAACGTAATAAACAAACAGACGACATTCTTTTTTTTTCTTTCTTCTTAATAACAATCTTTGAGACACGTTATTTAGTGGAAGGCAGAACTGTGAAGGAGAACACGATGAGTTACGGTTAATTTTTTTTATTTGTTCTGTTGTCTTCAATAAAAAGTGAGCCGTCATTGATATAGAATGCTCTTACATTAGAAATCAAAAAAGTACATTCCATTTATGACGCGTTACATATTTTGATTTTTTTCTTTTCTCTCCTTGTCATATTTGTTGGAAAGATGATGCAACATACGCAGCTATGAAATAATCACTGTGTTGATAAAAAAAATCATAAAATACGATTACTTAGATCCTCGTCTTTCTAGGATCATTTTTTCAATGCAAAAATTTATTATCGACAACGAAATCACTGGAGAGATATAGCAATTGTTCTGATGAAATGACAAGAGTGTGGGTGTCTTCTCTGGACTATTTTAATCTCACTCATGTCCACATTGAAATTCACTCAACTAATCGTGTTTTGTAGTTTCTTAACCGACACAATAATTATCACACAGCGATTGCAAGAAGAAAAGAAAAGAAGAAAATCAAAATATGTTATTCGTCATAAGTAGAATGTACTTTTTTCAGTTGCAAAGGGCATTGTATATGAACGACGGCTCGCTTTTTATCGAAGAAAACAGAACAAATAAAAAAAGCTAATACTACTCATCTTTTTCTCTTTCACAGTTCTGCCTTCCACTAAGTAACGTCTCTCAAAAATTGCTAGGAAGAAGAAAGAAAAAAAAGAATGTCGTTTATTTGTTTATTACGTTGTGTGAAGGTGACAATACAACAACTCTCAATTTGTTGAACAGTCAACTCAACGTCTATTTATGACTTCGGACTTAATCAAAGCGCAGAATCACGTGAAGGAGGTACGTATATTTCCTTTTCATATTCCTCGAAGATCCGCAAAGAATTCGTTGTTTTTCTTGACAAGATCTTACCATGATTTATGAAAGTTTCTTCCGTGATAGTATTAGATTACTTCGCAGGATCTTTAGAAGATTATCTTAACGGAACAGATTGAGTATTGATATATACCCCTTCTGTTTACACACCGATCATGTTATCTGGTTGGATGTGCGATGTTAGGATATATAGATTCAACCTCGAAAATCTTAACTTCATTTGAATTTTTATGTCAACATAATTATTTTGAGAAAATATTGATTTTGATTGAAAAATTTTATTATATTCTGTTTAACTTTAATTTGATTTAAAAAAATATTTACCAAACATATTTTTTAGAGATAAACAAAATGTAGAAGTTCTATGGAACATTTTTACTTGAGACATGTGTCAGATCAATTTTAGTGTAGAACATATATTATGAAAAGACCTTCGACGAAAACTCACTTGGGTGAAAATCTTCTTTTTATCCAAACGCACACCCACCCTCAAGATGATTGAAAGTACTATTTTTTTTTCATTCTAGGTCGTCGCGGAACTCCAACTTCCACTTTTCAACGGGGTTGTGTAAGTTGTCCGAATGGTATTGAGATACTGCTTGAATACGCTTACAGCATGATGTATGCTTAAAGTCTGTTATTATCACTTTCGATCTTTTCAAGATATACCTTCGGAATATAAAAGTTATGAAATATTTTTTATGTGCTTTAGTGAAACCTCGGCCGACTTTGGATTTTTTCAATTTGATAATCCTGATGAGAATAATACAAACAATCTTTTATCACAGGTAAACTGCTCGAATTTTTTGCTATTGTTCATGGAGTCAGGTCATCATATAAAACATCATCGAACCGTTTCTCAACTTTTGCCTTATTCTAATCGCATATTTATATGATATCTGTTAAGTTCATTCATCTTGATGGTCGATCAACAAAAGAGGTGGTGGCAAAATTTATCATCGATGCCTACCAGCTTCCTGTTCCTGATCTGATCCTCTCAATTCAGACAGACAGCATCAATGTTGAGAATCAAGAAACTAAGAGCATCATTCGTCGTGGTATAGCTGCTACAGCAAGAATAACAAGTGAATAAATTGAGAAAAACTGATACGTCTTATATACTTTTCTTCGAACATTTAGATGCATGGATTATCACAAGAGGTATCAAACAAGACATGATCGAACTAGTTGGAACAACGCTACAAACTGATGCGATGGACAGTGATGTACCTTGCATCGGTTTCTGTAATTGGAAACGTATATCAGGTAACAAGTGTACGATATTGCTCTTGAAATATATAACATATCGTTTTAGCTACCACTCACGGAAAAGTAAGTGCTCGAGTGAAATGCGTGTTTATGCGAATTGAACTGCGTTTTCTTTTGTTAGCGGGACAATTGCCAAACTCCTCCACAATACAATCAAATGGATATAACTCCCATCGATGATTGCGAATTGGAATCGAACCATACTCATTTTGTTCTCTTCGATGATGAGATAGACAATGTAGAAAATATCCAATTGAAACGTGGCGAAATCGAACGTCAACTGAGCAAGACATTGCTAGAAAATAAAACTGTCAATAATGAGAATCATTCAAAGAGTGGTATGTACGATGAAAACGGGGAGAGCATTTGTAATCATTATATTAATAAGTAACATATTTTCTAGTATTTCGAAATACTGTTCCGATTGTTACGCTGTTACTTGGTGGCAACATTACAACACTCGTTGTTATATGTGAAGGATTACAGAATGAAACACCAGTTGTTGCTGTTCTAGTATGCATTTTTACATTTGAAAATATCTATCCTATAAAACTATATATGATGTTTGATCCGACGATTATATCTAGTTGAAGAATTTATTTCTTTTAGGGTACAGGTCATCTTGCAGATATCGTCGCTGCCCTGTGCTACGATCTACGCTCATATCACGAACTTACCCATAAACAATTCAATGATTATCCAGATTTAAAGAAGAAATTAGAAGAAAAAAAGGAGAAAGATATACAAGAGTGCAAACTTAGATTGAAAGAATTGGGGCGTTTAGAAGGAAAGAATACAGATCAAATCGATGATAAAATTAACAAATGTGTAAAAATACTAGAAGACATGAATACACTTATTGCTGTATACGATGGAGTTAAATGTATTGATAATCTAGAAGATGTGATTGCAGATGCAATGTGGAATGAAATATCCTATCATCGCAAGAATAAGGAGACAAGAAACGATGGATACGATCCAAGAGCTGAAGAATTGAAATGGTGTTTGGTAAATTTTCCTTTTCTCGTCAATGAATCAATAGAAAATCCTTTTTGTGATTATTTCAGATCTGGAACAAGGAAGCACGTGGAGAACTGGAGATTTGGATTAATAGTGGAGACGAGAATTTGGCATTGGCAGAAACTAAGCGACGTTGGGTGAGTGTCTGTTTATCTTTATCAAAATTATTGTAATTATGTATCTTTTATAGGTAAGCAAACTTGGGCAATCAGCACTCTTCGAAGCTTTGTGTCGAAACAAAGTCTCTTTCGTCAATTTGCTCATGGACAACGGTGCATCAATAGAAGCATTTGAAATCAACGATTTGCAGATTATTTGTAAAAAAGCAATGGTAATGTAAACTAAAACAAACGTGCACAGTGCACTATTTTTCATTCGAAACATATTACTTTTACAGAATGACGATGCTCTGCCTCTCGACTGGCCTCCACGTCATCTTCATGCATCATATGATCCGACAAAATTGTTAGAAAATATGCATAATTCTTATCTTATTCAATATTTAGGATATTACGTAAGGATAATATAACAGTGGGTATAATAAATGCCTCTGTATGACGTATTTTAGGTCAAGAAGGAACATAAGACGCGAAAGAAACCAACGATTGAAGAACTCGTACTTTGGAATCACAACCCAAAAGCACGACTGGAAATACAGTATTGGTACATTGTTCGATGAAAACAAGACCGAAACACTTTATCTCTGGTTTTTATTCATGAATCGACCAGACATGGCGAAGTGTCTTTGCTCCACAATTTCGGTAACAAACACTTTCGATATATTTTTTTATCTAATTCTCTTTCTTTGACATATTCTAACGGTCAGAATCAGACTGTGGCCACACTTCTTGCTGCTACAATCTATTTCAAAGCATCAGAGAATGACAATGAAAATAGGCGTTCTTTGATAAATATTGGAAAGTAAGTAGAACGAATTCTGTGTGTATATTGAATTTAATTTTTTAATTGAAATAGACAATTCGATGGACACTCAAAAAATCTCATCGATGAATGTTTCATTCAAGATAAAAGTCTTGCTATTAGCGTACTTGAATGCAAAGCTCCGGCATTGTATCATTGCACGCCGTTGGATGTAGCACGACGTACCGACTGCAGGGGTTTTCTTGCCAGCGATACTGTTCAAGCACATCTCGATCAAAAGTGGTATCATCATTTTGACACTCATCAAACCTTACTCAAGTTGCCTATCTATACGTGGGTTCGTTAAATTTTTGCATGAGATGGGTAGAATATTCGTTTATTAATCATAATTTTTATTTAGATATGTATCGTATCGTTGTTTTTGCCTCTTATACCAATATCAGCCGCGATTTTTCCTTTTCTCTACAAAAAATCTGCTGCCGATTCTAAAGTAATACAAATCAAACAAGATTTTTCTAATAATCATTCCCTATTCTATTGTTACACAGGAAACTAGCAACTCAATTTCATTTGGTCAGCCAGTCGCCTATCGATCGGCGTTAGTGAAAGATTTTCTCTATTCTCGATTTCCATTCTATTTTTTGTAGATCTACAGAAGATTGGAATTTTGAGAGTATTCGAGGTCATAGACGCCAGAACACTGGTTGTAAGAAGTGGTGCACAAAGCCAATTGACGGATTGCGTGATCTATGGCTCAGAATTGTCTGGTTTTATGAAGCTCCAGTAGTGCGCTTCTACTACCATGCTGTGAGTTTTTTCTACTCTTACTCTTTTCCAAATAGCTAGACTTTGTTATTTTATTTTGAATTCAGATATTCTTCTTTGCATTTCTAATTCTCTTCAGTTATGTTCTTCTCGTTGACTATTTTCCGTTGAATATATACGGAGAAACGCGCTCTGGTTATCAAATTTTAAGAATTCCAATCTCCGAAATTGTGTTGCACATTTGCATTTGGAGTTTAATTATCGATGCATTACACCAGGTCAGTTGTCTTTTAATTTCAATCGATTTGTGTTTCATAACTCGATATATTATTAGGTGATAATACGTGCACAATTGGGTTATAATAATATTATTAGCACTTGGAATTGGGAGGATCTAGCAGCCGTTACTTTTTACTTGGTTGGATTTATTACCCGCTTTTTTGTTATCGAAACACTCTTCATTGTATCAAAGTAAGATGTTATTTGATAACAGATGATTTACTTACTTTCATGTAGGATATTCATGGCA
Organism: Adineta steineri; assembly: GCA_905250115.1. Classification (NCBI taxonomy): domain Eukaryota; kingdom Metazoa; phylum Rotifera; class Eurotatoria; order Adinetida; family Adinetidae; genus Adineta; species Adineta steineri. Next base: position 58,839 of record CAJNOI010000116.1, read on the forward strand.
ATCGATCTGATTATTTGGTCTTTTCGTGTACTTCATCTTTTTACTGCTTATGAAATCTTGGGTCCTAAATTAGTCATGATTTATAAAATGGTGAGTATATATTATATTTAAGAATAGTATCCATCTGATTTCTAACTTTTTATTATAGATGAAAGATGCCGTTCTGATCTTCGTGTTTTTCATTCTTATTCTTCTCTTCTCATTTTCGGTTACATCCTGGTCTCTGCTAACAACTAGCAATCAAGTTAATTGGACATATGCCGGAGATGGTTCGTTATATAATGTTACTGTAACGAATGGTGGTAGTGATCTATGGACATGGCAATTGTTACGAGATGTTTCCAATTGGGGTATTTGGAAAGTATTCGGACAAACTGATGAACCATATAACGGTGTTGTTAGCGGTATGAATATATTTGTTTTGATCGTTTATTTTCGTAAATGACAAACTCTTGATTTTTTGTTAGGTAATGATGTTTATGGTACATTTGTTTACTTACTTGCAATTGCCTTCGTATTGATATCAAATATACTTCTTGTAAATGTTCTCATTGCGATGTTTAAGTAAGTGTATCAAATGCTAGATTTTTAAAATAATATTCTTTTGTACTATGTAGTGTGACCATTCAACGTATACTTGATCGATCGCGTATCATTTGGAGACATCAACGATTCTTGCTAATTTATGAATACAGCGAACGACCAGTATTGCCTGCTCCGTTGAACGTCTGTTACTATCCAGTTAAATTCATAATATATCTCTGGCGTCTTTGTTGTTGTGAACGTCCATGTGTATCATCTCGAGTCACCCAAAGTACTGGTGAAACTAAAGATATATAATATATTTTGACAAAAACTTTTCTACTTAGAAAAACAATCTGAACGTGTTCTTTCGGACATCTTATATCAGATAGATTATGAAAAAGAAATCGCCGAAATGTACTGGATACGAAAGGGATTTGTCGACAAAGAGGAAGCGCAAAGTGACAGTGATGATTATAAAAGTTTGGAGAAAAAGTATGTGTTGAATTAATGTCTTATATTACATCGGATACTTATTCTTTTCCCTTCATAGAGTCAATAAACTTAACGATGGCATGAACAGAATACTGCAAAAAAATTCTTTACCAACACTAGATATTCAACTATCTCAAGTAAGGGTGTGGGTGTGTTTTATTGATTACTAATACTATCTACACTTTCCAGACCATTTACATCAGTATAGAGGATAGGTTTACATTGCAAAAGGTTTATGAAAACTTTTAGAGGTTTTATTTAAATCTGTGTAATTTTAACCTGTTTGATATAATCATATTGAATAGTTTTTATTTTTAGAGTGACATTGAATCTATTTCTTCGACTACCAGTCTGAAGAAACATAAATCTGTAGCATTGTTTCCTACTGATTCTTCTCAATCGGCAAAAGCAGATGTTATAGGACGAGTGCGAGTAAACATTATACGAATGCTCGATCTCGGAAAACCTCTGGAATTAGAAACTCGCCGACGTTCGGCTGCTGTACCTCAGACATTACCATCTGTACATCAAAATGTGCCTGTGGTTGAGAACTCAATGAAGTTAGAATCATCTAAAACATCTGGGTATGTAATTTGCTTAATTTTGCATAAAATAATTCTAACACTGTTTACCATTTTCAGACCTGTTACTATCAACATGCGGGTTTCTCGACAAAATCAACCTAACAAAGCATTATTTAACGGGAATCGATCTAATGTGACTGATGATAACCCAATTCCATAATCAAGATATGGTGGTCATTCACACAAATATAACTAATCGCTTGTATTATCATTACTTCGATCTCTTTTTCTATATGAACTAAAATCTTCTCTACAAATTGAATAAAATCGCACACTTTTAAACGTTTTAAGAATACTTTGTCCTTTGAAACTGAACATATTCGTATAGGCACTTCTTGACGAATATTGAGAAAATGATTTCTGTTTACATCATGTCATGTAATCACGAATATTGCCTTTATGAATTGTTCGATGACATATATTACTAATGATAAAAAAATATATGCTTTCCTTTTTGCTCAATTTACTTATGTCATAACCAGAATGTTCATATTATTTTACTCATAACTCATGGATTAAAAACATCAAAGTCTGTCTTACAAATTAATAAATACTCATATTTTAGTAATCAATCATTCTATATCAATGTTCAATATATAACAGATGCTGCAGTAATAATTGAGGGTGTGGGTGTGGATGGGTGATGATAACAACGACACGCACACCTTCAACTATGTTATTGCATCAATGCTTTTTTATGTGGAAAATAATGTATCAATGAAATGAAATGGAAAGATGAAAATAAACAGAGAAGTGTTTTCGTTTCACTAGAGATTCTTTTTCTATTCATTAAAGGTTAGATATTAAGGAAAAATAAAACTAAAACATTGGCAATCATTTTACTTTTTCAGAATACAAAATCGTATAATTCTACTTATACAGATCACTTATAGCGTTGCTAGGTTACCGAAGAATTGTTGGCAGGTGATCAAGTTCAAATTCCCTCAAGAACGTGGCCAACATGAAGAAAACGAGCAGCGATATAATTTTTTTGTATTATTCAAATACATTATTAGAAAGTGAATGCAGAATAATTTTTTTTTCAAAATCAAAGGAGTCAACCTGAATATTAAATTACATTGAAATAAACTCGCGATCTTGTTCTCTGATGATACAATCAGTTAACAAAGTTTCTGTTCAGGAGTGTCCGATCTCTAATACCATTCATATTTGGAAGCTGGAACTTGGATCATCGACAAAGAATGACATGCTGATCATTTCATTCTATTGATACGAACTCGCTGGATGTTTCGTTAAAGAGCTAGTACCTAATTACTAAACTGTCACCAGGTGTCAGAATTAGAAGAACGAAGATTTCTGTTTGTTTAATTGTACAGCTCTCGCTCTCACCTTCAAAATGTTGTCCTTTGAAAAAACAACAAACAGTTTCTTTGGCAACTCGAAAATATTTTTTTGATGTTGATTTAACTATACGTCACTCATGTGATTTCATTTTTGCTGCGTCAGTAAGGCAGAATCTGATTTTGCGGAATGAATGTTTTATTGAAGTTAATGACCATAATGCATGTTTCATATTGAACAACAATGGATAATGTATTAGACAATCGAGATATATGATCAGTTTAAATATTCGCAATCATAGATGAAAAGAGTCTTTCTTTCTTATTATGCATCTTTACTGAATATCGTCTAATGATCAAACTAGTTTATTTATCTAATTAAGAGAGATTCAATATTAATGTCTGTTGATGAACAATAAGAAGTTGATTATAAAAAGTTGCCAGCACCACCGCCGAATGTTTGAGATAATTTATATACTATCGCACATAATCCCATTAAATCAACAAAATCAAGACAACCATTTTGATTTTTATCCACTAATAGAAATAATCCTTTAGTCAAATCTAAAGAAAATGCCATTATTCACAATATATATCTATTGAATTTCTCATCATACTTACATGGTGATACAAAACCAAGACCCATTTCTTGAAAATACGTTTGAATATCTTCAGTTGTAATTTTTCCATCCCCATTTTTGTCAAATGATTTATATAAGTCATACATCTTTTTAGCATTGCTAATTGTTGAACCTAAATCAATTGTAATCAGAGCCTGACAAGATTTTCGAATTCTTGTAACCTACCAATTTCACCAAGAAAACCACCGTTACCACTCTGCTCATCTTGTTGACCATCTGAAAATAGCTTATAAGTATTATATCCCGCTTGAATCATTGCTAATGAATCATTTTCATCTTTGTTTCCAGAAAACTAAATAGAGCGTAATTAGATTAGAATAGATACAACTTGATTTGATCTACCAAGCCGAAAACTGATTCTCCCAAGGACATAAAATGTGAAGATTGACGGATTCGTTCTGCTTCTTGACTTGTTTGATTTCGAAAGCCATTGATAAAGTCATCCGCATTATTAATGCCTACTGTTTCAAGCATACTGAATAATGTTCCATTCTCTAAGTGTTCACGACCGAAATTTAACAAATCTGTCAACATGTTCGATTAAATCTAAAGAAATCTCAACATTAGCTTGTTAAAATCCTCTGTATGTTAGGCATCTATTCAAGCCTACGACGTATGCGTGAGAGCGAAAAAATGAATAAGACCTTTAAGTAAAGAAAGAATCGATTTTTCTAACGCGTTGAAATAAAATCATTCTCCTTTTGAAACCATACACTTTTTTCTTAACTTGCGTTCTTCTTTTTAAATGCGTTACGTGTATGTGTATGTTTCTCAGGCAACACGACGTGGATGATCGTAGATTTAATAAAATCAAATTGAGCTATATACTTAAGATATAAATGATAATTTGCTCATCTGAACTCTTGCTTTTCAGCGATCGATATAATTAGATAAAAATAACTGTTGAATTAATGTGTTTTATAGAATAATAGAAAAAATATATGTACATGTTTGATTTGCCAGCGCGTTTCGTGTTGTTTACTAAAATCATACAACACTCATCAGGGTTCTGCATATATATATAAATCGAAAAAGAGAAAAGAAAATAGAAGTGTTGTACTCACGTAGAAATCGATCAAATCATAGATTGACCATAGTGATGAAATTAACATGAATTTCTGATCAAAACCAAATAACTTGATATTATTTGATTAAGTTGCATAATTTTAACAATTAGTTGTTCAGTAAACGAACATCGATCTATAATATTGAATTAATCTAATTGAGAAAGATTCAGTAGATATGCTTGGAAGTAATTTATTTTATATACATAGAAAATAACCTAATTGGACAAAGAACGTCTTTTTTTCCACTATTAGAAGTGTGATAAAAATAATTTGTGTTTCTACAACAAAAACAAAAATAATATTTTAATCATAAGTAAAGTATTGAGATAAAGTAATAAAAAGAATATTATAAAACTAAGCTTTGGCATATCATACAATAGAATATAAAGTTAAATTGAAACGAATCAATAGCATCAGTAATTAAAAAATATGTCGTATATATTTTTTTACATGAAATGTTTTAAGATTCTATATATAGATAGATGATGAATTTTAAAGGTTATGAATCATAATATCTAGCAAAAGTGGCTTTAAATTCTTCTATGAAATCAATATTTAGCTATACATAAAACACTAATAATCAGTTTTACGTTGTTGATGGTGTTTGTCTATAGGTGATAGTTAGGATGCAAATGTCGATATTATTTATCCACACCCACAAAATGAATTTTTTTCTATTGAAGTACATGTAATAGTCAATAAATATTATCTAATCATTCAGTAGTAGACAAAAGAATCTTTTGACCTCTATATGACTTCTTGACCTTTCTTTCTAGCATAACACTTATGCCCGAACGACGGACATTGTTTGCAATATATATATATATACGTATGCAAGTTTCATGTATGAACAGCACGAGTTGTAGTGTGAGAAGATTAATATCTTACGTAGCATCATGTGTACTCAGAAAAAATCTGTTAATGTCATTTCTGATCAATTTATAACAATGACAGAGGAATCTGTAACAACAGACGTAAGTATTTATCAAACATATCCGAGCTTAACAGTTAATTTAAAGAATAGCTGTCTATAAGATGAATCTTTTACGTAAAACAACATTAAAAATAAAAATGCGTCGATCTTTTAGAGAACCATCATTAAAGTCGGATATCGACATTTACCTATCATGTGCATCACAATATGTTTGATGGGCAGCATGCTTATCTTTGATTGCATTTACAATTTCTATGTAAGTTTCCTATAGGTTTCCATCAAAAATAAAATTCTCTATATATTCACATAACGTATATTTAGACTATGAAAGATATTGGCAAAAGTTTTGGAGAACTCGTTACGATACTCTTTATCAATTCATTCAGTATTCTTTGTTTTGGTTGGCCTAAAGATGAATCGTTCGATCCAGCATCAGCGGGAACAAATAGGGTAAGTGTATTATTTATCGAAATTAAAATGTAAATTGTGTGATTTGTCAACTAGATAAAGTTTATCAAAACCACTCACGACTGGGGTCTAGTTGTGCTACCATTTGCATTTGCTGCTTGTTTGCTTAATCTTTGTTTTAGTGACCTTGTCACAGTATGTTTTCTTTTTTGACATATGGACTGAAATATAATTTGTTTCTTTGTCATAAATAGTTCACTTGCGCCGCCAATCAAATTTATTTTATTTGTTTGGCAATTTTTGCAATCATAGTTGGTATTTTCATTTGTTTTTGGTTGTATTATGATACAAATATTGTGGGTTATGATTCTATAATAAATATTAAAAAACAAGTGAGTTATTCATTATCTTAATTCTTTTTCATTAATTAGCAGAAAATATTTTAGAAAATTCCTTTCAAATGGTTATCATTATGGATGTACAATTTGAAACATATGTTGATGAAAAATTACGCTGCGAATGGCATGATAGTCGAGAGTGATTGACTGATATATAATTTTTTTTGTAAATATAAATCTTTAAAATAAATTTGAAGAAGTAACAATTACAGTCGAACCCGCTTATAAGAGCCTAGTCAGGGAATCAAAAAGTGGCTCTTTTATCTGAACTATATGTAAAATAAAGCAACAATTGATTCTTATCAACATTTATTAAGTATTACATAGATACACACACATACATAAATTTATTTAAAGAAATCCGTGATTTTACATTGAGTACGATTGATTGAAGCGTTCTTTTCGATCATGTCTTCGATATCATAATATGAATTATAATGTGTAAAATGCTCTTCCAAATACTTGCGAACTGTCGAAAGACACATCAGCTCATCTTTATGAGAGACACCTGGCATCGGTTTATCAACAATTCCAGCCTCTTCTTCTTCTTCCTCTAAATCGGTCATTCCTTATCGATTTAGTTTCACTGAATCGCAAATTTCGACATCCGTGAGATTTCCAAAACATTCGGTTTCCTTATCACAATCGACTCTGAAAAATAAAGATTCAACGAAAAATAAGGAACAATATATAGGGCATAGAAAGAAGAAAAATATCATAGATGATGAACATGAAAGAAAGAAGAACGAAGGAAAGGAAAAATTCATCACATATATATGAGAGAAAAGAAAAAGAAGAAGAACATAGTACATATATAATCATACAGATAAAAAAGCTCTTTTATGCGGACTAAAATCGCAAAAAAGTGCCAAAAAACGGCTCTTATGAGCGGATAGCTCCTTTATCCGGGGCTCTTATAAACGGCTTCGATTGTATATTGACTATCGTTCCTGTTTATGAATCTCTTATTCTGTCAAGTTTATTGTAAACACGTAGAAACTACCTATTGAATTAAACGAAAAAGTTAAAACGAACTAAACATTGTAGGTGATTCTGAGATATGGCAAAGCTTGATCAAAACAATAGACAACTGTTTCAGTTTTAGACATTCATCAAGAGATTTCAACTATGAGAAAATCTTTTGTTAATAAGATTTATATATTAATCATTAAGACAAATAATCCTGAAAAATTAAGACATTTGTTGTCTTTTAGACGTAAAGATGGAATAGTTTATTGATAAATAAATAAATAATTAGAATAAACTCCTAAAAAGAAATGTGGTTTACTAATCTTTGAATGCAAATATTTTAAATTCATATGATTTTAAATCAAGAGCAGTCATCCTATTCCGCAATGTTGAACATTTCAGGAACCAGTTCCGCTCCGGAATCGATTCCGTTCAATTCCGGGAACTCGATCGACACATAATATCCGATACCCACTCGAAAATTGATCGAGTTCCGTCCAATTCCGGAATTGGGAGGAATTCCGTATAATTCCGGAATCGGTGGGAATTCCATGTAATTCAGTAATTAGAAGTGGTCCACGCAATTCCGGAATTGGTGGGAATCGGTAGGAATGCCGGCCAATTCCGGAATCGGAACCAATTCCCGTAATTCCGGAATCGGTGGGAATTCTCAGGAATTCCGTCCAATTCCACCGAATTCCGTCTTGATGAAATTCCCGGAATTCCGTAACGGAATTAGATCGTATCCAGACGGGATAACTTATCAGTACAACACAATAAATGTGGGTGAAGTGGATGGTGTGATTCCGGTACGGAATTCCGGAATCGGAACCAATTCCCGCAATTCCGGAATTGGTAGGAATTGGCGGAAATTGGTAAGAATTCTGTGTAATTCCGTAATTAGAACTAGTCCACGCAATTCCGGAATTGGTGGGAATCGGCAGGAATTCCCAGGAATTCCGTCCAATTCCAATGAATTCCGTCTTGATGCAATTCCCGGAATTAGATCGTATCCAAACGGGATAACTTATCAACACAACACAATAAATGTAGGTGAGGTGGATGGTGTGATTCCGGAATCGGTAGGAATTCCGTGCAATTCCGGAATCGGTAGGAAATCCGTACAATTCCGGAATCGGTCGAACGCGATCAATCTCGGCTGGGTGTCTTATGTTATGTGTCGATCGAGTTCCCGGAATTGGACGGAATCGATTCCGGTGCGGAACTGCCCATGTCGCTCTTTTTTCCATAAAACCGTCGGTAACCGTCGGTTGTGCTAAGAACCAGCGGTGACCGGTGGTTGAAGCTAGAACCGACTGTTAACCGCGGTTACCGATCGGTTTCGACCAGCGGATTTTAACGATGAAGCGATAAACAAAAACAAACAAACTATATGTACTGATATAAAAAAAATTAGAAATAATCATCAATATGATTAGAATTCTCTTGTTCTACTTGTTTTATCAAGATTTAGGGAAACAAAACTCATATTTTAAAGCTATACTAAGATGTCGCTTTTTTCTTTCTCATTGGATTGATTGAAATTGTTCAAGACTTGTTCATTAGATAAAGGACATAATGAATGAATCAATTGTTGAAGATAATTTTTTAAGTTTATAATATCTATGTATATGGTTTCCATTTTTATTTGTTAATTTGTCTTGAAATTTCTTGCACAATTAATTTTATTTTTAGATATCAATATTTCATTCATGTATCAAAAATCGTTTTATTCTCGTCGAGTTACCAAAGAAAAACGTAAATAGCAATTGTATCACTATTTTTCGTTTTAAGTAATAAATTTTTATTTTCAAGATCAATGTCGCATTAAATGGTGATCAATTTGGTGATGAAAATATAATTGTTGACGATTCACCATTTAAATCTACATTAGTGAGTTATATTTAGCAGGTTTTGCTTATGAACTTTTGGCTGTTGTTTTTTTTTAGATTTATGTCAATTCAGAAGGCGTATCTGTAGATCTACTTCAGTTATATGGTGCTCAAACTCATATGGATCGTTATGTTACTCTTGTAATGGATAAGTTATTTACATTCGAAGAAATAACAACCATTACTAAAGAGGAATTGGTAAAGGATGAACGATACTTAATTATTAAAGGTAAAACAAAAATCAGTTTTTATCATAGTCACTTCTTAAATATGGTTCTATCTAGAAGCAGTTCGATCAAGATTCAAGCTGAATCATGAAATGTTACGGTCTGAATGGTCAACCTTGCATGAATGCATTCTTCAAAAGAGACGCAATAAATTGAAGGAAAAAAAAGTAGTGCTGGTTATATAACAGTGCAGCCTGCACCACAAGTAGCACTGCAAAACAGCTTTGATGACTTTATTGGTTCACTTGCAAATTAGAAAGATTCTTGTTAAATATCGTTTTTACTTTTATTTTATTAATTCAAGTATTTTTACTTTATTAAAAACATTCATTTTTTATATGTTATATGATTATTGTTATAATATGTAGTACTTCTTTATTAACTGTTTTTGTAATACAGTCATAGTTAGAATAGTAGAACATGTACTTAATTAATGTTATTTTATGTTGTAAGTCGTGTTTTTGTAGACGCATTCTTCCTGTATGAAAACATAATGTACGCATTTTTTTCGTTTGTCTCATTACAAGTTGATTTTGTTGAACATGTGTGATGTTAAATAATGATAAGTGATTTTTTGTATTTCAATGATTTAGAGTGCTTTTTTGTTGGTATGTTAGAGATTGATTTCGATGAGATTTAAATAAAGTCTAACTAAAAGCTGGATGTAAATTGAAACTTTTACTGTATGCTAAATTCAATCGTTATATATCAGTAAGACCATGAAGAAAACCGCCGGTGGAATGCAGTTAACGGCGGTTAACTGCGGTAACCGGAACGGTCAAATGGGCGTTCAAGCGGACGGTAAACTGCGGTTAACTGACGGTTTTAAAGCGATTTGTATGACATGGGTGATTCCTCCAATGTTCAACATCGCGGAATAGGATGCATTCTCAAAAATATCATTTATAAACTGAAAATGATTAAACAAAATGTCCGACTAACTACTTTTATTAATTATCGTTAACAAAATGAATAAGATTAGATTTAATAAATTAATTAAATCTTTTGTGGACAATATCAAACGGTGCATCTTTTCAGAATAAAGATAAATATTAAATACGAATAGTATCATTTTTTATTTCACATTTATATGATCATAAACTTCATTAGCTCTCTCTCTTATTCATAGTGAAAAATGAAATTCGACTGAAAAATGTCACTTAGATCATTTGGAACAATCAAAAGCTGATTAGCAAGATCTGTTCTATTACAGCCATCCTACCGCAAACATTCATCATTTTAACATCAAAAAGTGTTTCAGTTTGCTTCATCGTCAGTAAAATGAGTAATTAGCTAGATAAAACAACCGAATCCTTTTATAATTCAATATGCCACATACAGAAAACAAGTGAATGAAGCACAATTGTTTAGGGTGTGGGTGTAGGTGTGCATGAGTAATAAACCCTCGCACTCTCAACTCAATGTTAAAAATTAAGTGTACCACTTGTTTTGCCAAAAGCATCTTGAGGGTATGGTTGTGGGTACTGGGGGTTATTATTTATCTACATCCACACCCACCCCTTTTTTTCATTATCTATAACTGGTTCCATCACATTTGCATTGTCATCGCATGATGTGAAGTTCTAATGGACCTAGACATAGTGGCTCTAAAACTGAGTATATATATATATTTCTTTTCCTTTATTTTATTGTACATCATTTAATTAAACTTTCACTTTCATATCTTTCTTTTTCTTCTTTATGTTTTAATCTTGAGGGTGTGGAGGTATCTGCTTTATGGTCACCCACACTCAAAAAATACTCAAGGGTGTGGGTGCGGATGAGAGATAACTAAAATTCTTTAACCCTCATCCATCCATCTATATTAAATATTTTCAGAAAAAACCAATAGTTCTTAAAAATTATTAGAGCTTTTCTCTGTTTTTAAAATATAATTTGTATAATTGAATTAAAAATGAATCACACATTTTTAGACTATTAATGGTGGGTGAGCATCACGTTTTTCTTTTATCCATAGCCTTGCCTACACCTTCAAGATTGCCTACTACCATCTTAATTGTTCTTATGAGAACATTGCATGTTCTAACAATGATCGTGACGTGTAAGTTAAAAAATTGTGTTAAGGAAAAATATGAGAAAAACAACTACTAACGGTAAAATGAACAAAGGATGACGTAGAAACAGAACAAAAAAAATGAGTGACTATAACACAACGACGTTAGTAGTCGGTTTTTTTAACTGTAGGCGAAAGAAAAAGAACAATGTGATGGTGGTTGTCTCGTTACTTGACTGTCAACAAACATGAATGTTTTTAGTTTACTTCCTGTGATATCCTCTACTTGATATATAAGTTTTCAAGGAAAACTTTCGTCACTGCCGAATCATACAAGAACGAGAAACGGTGTACGTATATATTTTTCATAGATTACCTTACTTTCTACTTGAACTTTATGAGATTTGCAGATAGGAAATCTCAATTAATTCTATTTATAGTGATTGATATCAATGGGAAACTGTTCTACATCACCTTTGGTACAACCAACATCAAATGTAATAGAATCGAATGAAGATCACAACTATCAGGATACTCCTACTATTGCTAATCTCATCGATCAAATCAACATTCATACTGATGCATATCTTGAACGTGCAAAACTCGAGTTTGAAACTAAATACGCTCAATCATTATGTGAAACTGCTAAAATAGAAGATTTTCAATTGCAAAGAACTATCGGTACAGGTTCATTCGCTCGTGTAATGCTTGTTAAGCATGATAATCATTTATTGGCATTAAAAATAATGAAAAAACAATCGATCATTGAAATGAATGTAATCAAACATATTCTATGCGAAAAACGTATTCTTCAAGCTATCAATTGTCCATTTATTGTTCATTTAATATATGCATTTAAAGATAATGCACATCTTTATTTAGCACTCGAATATGTCAGTGGTGGTGAAATGTTCGCTAATCTTCGGTTAGTCAATTGATTTTGTTTTATTAAAATTGTCAGGATTATTTGTAGAAAAGTAGTCAAATATTCCGAAGATCACGCACAATTTTATGCTGCTCAGATTGTACTTGCTTTGGAATATTTACATTATTTAAGTGAGTCAACAAGACTTATGACATCAATTTTTATCTATCTGTTGTTTTTTCTAATTGTAGATATCATCTTTAGAAATATCAAACCTGAAGATATTTTATTTGCAGCTGATGGCTATTTGAAATTAACTGATTTTGGATTTGCCAAAGTTACAGAAGATCAAACATTCACACTATGTGGAACTCCTGAAGTAATCTTTTTAATATTCATCTGTTTTTGAAATTATCGTTCATCATTTAGTATATGGCACCTGAGATTATTGTTGGAAGAGGTCATAATAAAAGTGTGGATTATTGGGCATTGGGTATTTTAATATATGAAATGACAACAGTAAGTTAGGAGCCACATGTAATTAATTTGATTCTAATATTTTCCACAAGGGTTCAACACCGTTTGCAGCAGATGATCCAATAGAAAATTATAAGAAAACACTTATAGGAAAATTCGAAATTCCGGCTCACTTCTCATTCGATCTTACGGATCTCGTGAGTAAACTTCTTGAAGTTCATCCAACAAAACGTTATGGTTGTTTAAAAGATGGCACAAAAGATATTAAAAACCATAACTGGTTCGCATCAATCGATTGGATTGCCATTCGTGAAAAACGTCTTCAAGCACCATTCATACCACAACCCGGTGTAGAATACTATAAAAACTACAAGGAAATATCGTCTACATCTGCGGAAACTATCATGTATTCAACTGAATTCGATAGTTTCTAATATTTTCTTGTATTCAACACACTATTATCATTGAGAAACAAATAAAACTCTTCCTTGAACATTCCTTTCGACTTGTATTTCGCAACAATTGATATAATTCATGTGATTTTATACTTGAGAGTGTGGGTGAAGATATTAGATGAATATAAAATATTCACTATAAAAGCTTAAGAGTACGAGATAGGTAATTTATGAAAATAAACAAGGAAAGCTACTTATCATCCAGATTTACATGCAATTTTAATTAATTGTTTTCAATTTTATTTTTAAAATAGTTGCAGAAGACGAACAACATTCATACGATATTCATATGTGTTTCCACAAGACAACTAAACCTAATCCTTCAAAGGATACAATACAAATAAAGAATATACATCCATCCACATATTTTTCAGCGTATATATATAGAAATAGATCATGCTCGTTTAATCATTGGTATATCTCTTATTGTAGGTCCAACAGTAGCAGTGCGGTGTGGTTGTCTTGGTGCTCTATTATATATTTTGTTTTTGATTTTTCTACGTAAGTCCGGATATTGAGACAAAGATGCGAATGGGAAAAGAAAAATAATGAAGTAACCAAAGAAATAGAAATAAAGTTCAGCTTCAACACCGTATTGTGGTGGGAGACCACATAAATGTGCAAGCGGTATTAAAAAGATTGGTAGAGATATACCAATATTTAGGCTTGAAACCATAAATAATTGAATAATCATTCGTCTTTGTTTACGCCAGTTATTTGATTGACGAAGACGTCGTCTGTGGCATTGAACACGTAAAATAAGACCAATACTAACAATGCCTTCCAAGAGGATTGGTATAATAGTATTCACAATAAAATCCCACATACCAAGAATGCCATAGGATTGATAACATGGTGTCGCACCACATACTGGTATATCATAACTGTAAGTATTCTCACAAGGTACAAAGAAAATAGCAATTGTATAGAAGATAAATATATATGTCACTAACATAATTAATGGAAGATAATGGAAAAGAAATCTTCCTCTTTGATTTAAAACCCATCGATCATGAAATATTAAAATATGTCGTTCGATAGCTAACCATGCCATGAGAATGATTATTCCAATATAAAAACCATAATCAGCAACCCACCATAAAAGACATACAATCGGTTGCGATGGTGTAACAGAACCATAATGAAAGAACACAAGATAAAAACCAATATCCATTATTTGAAGTGGTAAACCAAAGAGTATTATAAGAAGAATAGTATGATTATGTAATGCATATCGATGAACTCGATTCATAATAATATGAATTATAATAAGGAAACTACAAATTGTTGATGGAAAGTCGAACAAAAGCATAATCCAAAAACGAACTGAACGTGGAATAGATACTTCGGAACTATCGAAAGTAGTAGTACTACTATCGTCCGAACTGTTGTCAGAAGAAGACATTATTGGTTATATAAACAAAATGAATAAAATAAAAAAATGTTGAGACTTTTCTCATTCTTAATAACATTTATTTTTAATTACATAGAGATGTCAATATGTCAAATATAAAGCAAGACAGTAATACATAATGCAATGAACGTCATTAATAATTTTACAGCATCAATAATTCTTTTCTTTTTTCGTAATTACTAAAGTACCTGTTTTTAATTTGTTCGGATTATTCTAACGTTATGTCACTTCTATCTCTACAAACAAATAATATGAAAGAGTATATCTATTTTAATCAGAATCGTACTTTATCAGGTCAAGTTTTTAGAAAGTATTATTCCTTGATCAGGACCTACCAGACTTTCGATCAAATTCTTAATCTCAGAAACGATAAGATCCGACTAGCAGCACGTGTCGGTTTACATAATAGCAGAACCCTTCCAATCATCAAATTTATTGAGACCTAATTGTTTGTAGACATATTACAATACCAAATTCATCCCAAATTCTTTATATTATAGGATTTAGTCGTTCTCTTCAATTACAACGCTGATTGATTATAATAAAGTACAACAATTAGCTTACTTATACTTCGCAGAGCATATTCAAGGTTTTCGATCTGTTTTTCTGCTTTTTATATTTTCAATCAACATTTCTATATTTGAAAGACTATTTTAAAAAGTATAACGATAAATCTTTATCAATATTAGCTAGTATCTTTGATCTATTCTAATTCTTTAATAAAATAAAGTTCTTTTTTGTTCAGCTTTTCTCATATATCCTTATTCATCTAATAACCTATTTTTTCTAACAGACGTCTTTTCTGAATATGAAGAATCATTGTTTTTATTTCTCCTATTGCTCACTATCCAAGACCATAATGAAAAAGCTTCTTTACCTATTCTCTGCATAAATACTCTGTGTTTTTCTAACAAAAAACAGTAAAAATATTCGCTCGTGCATAGCGTCGTATATTTAACTTTATTCATCTAATTGATACAAATCAATATCTACAAATATTTGAATTTGTTTGGCGAATGTGATTACTTAAGGATAGGTGTGAGTCCATTCGTATATAAATATGAGAGATATTTCCACACCCACACCCTAACTTCATGTTCTGAAAATTTTGATTATAGCCAACGAAAGAATTTTTTAAAAATCTCATTTATCAACGAATGAGAAAGATATAGAGTCAAGTGTAATCATATAATTCAAAAACAAAACAAAAAAATAGATTTTATTTCAAATGAATTTTCAAATTTTGGCATTAATTCATTTCGCTATAGTTCTAGTTTTAAATGAATCTATTGATCTCCAATTAATATAAAATCGAAAATATGAATTTTTTTAATGTTTCAGTTTTTAAATGAAAGCAGCGATGCGTAGAGTTTTGACAAACATATTGCTTAGAATATGAATTTTGGGGTTGTAGGAAAACGTCGAAACTTTAAAAGACTATAGTACAAAAAATTTAATTGTTTTCGTTTTTACTGGTCACTCCTGTAACCAGCATATAGTAATTTTGATTCAACAAAGAAAATTTTCTCATATTATAGATATACATATAATTTAAATGGCAACAAACTTAAATTGATACAAAGTGAACATACTCGTTTCGAGCATATTTCACTACAACTTGCTGCTGGTGCATCTGCACCACAACAATCAACAAAAACAAAAGCTTTTCAGGCGCGATTTGATACTCTATGTAACAGATTTTCCAAGAAGGAAATTAACACGAACGAGTTATTGATAGGCTTCTCATTGTTAATTGAAAAGAAAAAAAAATAAGATTTTCGTACATTATAAATTTTCTCTCATCTTTTTCTTATAACCTAATACATATACTACTTAACATACATAAAAAAAACTGATCAATCATTTCGACGTTTTCCTCGTCCACATTTTTCTTTCGATATTTTCCTCTTTGTCTTCTTCTTATTTTCAACGTTTTCCTTTTCGATGTTTTCCAGCAAGACCTGAATTTTTATGATTAAATAAACGATTAAAAATCAATGATTTATCGTCAATATAATTGAATATAAATACGCGATTTTAACTTCATTGACACATTTCATATCAGTATATATTAATGAAAGTTCGATTTTAAAATCATAAAATTCTAATTAATTAGTCTATATGATATTCTCCAATCAAAATAAAAACGTAAAAGAGAAGAAATATTTGCACAACTATCATGTTAACTTATAATAATAACCACAAACGCAGTATGTATGACCGAAAGAACGAAGAGCAAATGATCACGCATTTAACGAGTGTTATAAAAATATGATCAGAACTATATATAGAAAAGTGAAATCAACCTATGGGTACTATGTTTTGCGCAACGAAAAAAAAAATATTATTGAAGAGGCGATTGATTGTGAAGGTTTAAATTGGTTTCGTAGGTGGTTATAAAATTTGCTTTCTTCTTTTTGTATACGAGCGTAATGAGAAGAGCGTGGGATTAATCGTCAACGTTAATATATCGAAGAAAGAAAAAAAAAAGGTAATGGTTGAATGAGCCAACTTATAGGATAAATAGATATTTTTTTTGTGTATTGTCGTCGTGACGGTTTATTCTTTCTTTACGTAGTTCGATATGTAAGTTAATCTTTTTTTTTTATTCGTTAGTAAAATATTATTATTTTATAGGATATCACAAGAAGAAATTAATCGTTGGAATGTTGAATTACATGGTCAAAGTCCAAGTGAAATTATTCGTTGGGCATTATCTCAATTTGGATCTGATGAAGCAATAGTTTCGACTAGTTTTGGTCCTTATGCATCCGTTCTTCTTCGATTAGTAACAGAAATCGATCCATTAATATCAATTTTATGGGTTGATCATGGATATAATCGTCCAGCAACATATAAATATGCTGAAAAATTACAAAATCTTCTTGATTTAAAACTTCATGTTTATTCTCCTCGATTAACAGCAGCACGTCGTGATGCACTTTTTGGATCTTTACCAATTGCACGTGATAATGAAGGTGCTTTACGACAATTTAGTATTGCAATGAAATTAGAACCATTTACTCGTGCAATGGAAGATTTAAAACCTCGTATTTGGATTGCTGGACTTCGTCAAGAACAAAATTCAAATCGTCAATCACTTGATATTGTTTCATTTGATTCAACATTTCAAGTTCTTAAAATCAATCCATTATTCTATTGGACAGATGTTCAAATGAAAGAATATCTTCTACAAAATAATCTTCCTAATGAATTCGATTATTTTGATCCGGCTAAAGGTGATGAGAAACGAGAATGTGGACTTCATGCTTCATGGGCACGAAATGCGGTTAATAAACAAAAAGCAAACAAATAAATATTTCACATTCTTTTGTTTCTTGTCAGATCTTATTTAGCATAGTGATTACTCCGGTCAACATCAAAATTACAACGAATGTTAATATTTTTCTACTCTTAAATACTGTTTTTTATTTATTTTTTAAATAAAAATTAAATGGTAATAATTATAATTTATTCAGCCTCTAATATAAAGTTTTATTCAACTAGGACATCAGCATAAGTATATGCTTATTTATAAATGTCTTAACCAGTGGCGGATCTAGGATTTTGGAAGAAGGGGGGGGGGCGATTTTTTTTTTTTAGTATGGAGTGACAATACCTGGGGAGGGGGTGGGGAGATTTTGTTTTTTTTGAGTATGGAGGGGCGATATAGGTTAAAAGCTAGTTTTGGAGTCCAACCGAAGTGGTGTGAACCTATTTTTTCGTTCATTTTTGAAGTAAAAAATCAAAAAAAAATTCGGAAGGGGGAGGGGGCGATCGCCCCCTCCTAAATCCGCCACTGGTCTTAACTATCACCATGTGATTCAAACCACTTCAAAACGATCAGTCAACTGCGGTCATATTCTTGCATTTCTAACTGCACAAATATTTTTTAAATTTTAAAAAATTGTCAAATTTTAGTGGAAACCACGCTTCCTTATATATATAAACGTGCTGAAGCCGCTGGTACTAGTCACATCGCTTAATTTTACTTATAGTTTTTGAGCTTGAATATAATTAAAGATGGCGCTATAAAAAATAGTCATTAGTTCGAGTCTTAACCTATAATCACGAATTTTTGTGAAACATGTTGTAAATTATTAGAAAAAGACTTCTTCGATAAAAAATAACGTCTTTATAACATTTTGTAACGATATGATAGAAAAAGCGATTTAAACCACTGGTTTTTCAAGGAACCGGCGGTTTTGATAAAAAATCGAGTACATGGGAAAATAATGATTTGTCAACCATTCAAAATAATTAAACAGAGAATATATTATTGGTATACTAAACATAACAGCACGTCTTATTACGTGTAATTGTTATCTGTCAGAAGAATTGGCAATGGTTGAAGTATACTTTAAAATATTGATACAAATAGTTTATTTTTAATGGTTAATAGAAAGTCTAGTTATTAACGTTTTTTTCATATTTACATCACTATGAAGTTTTAGTCTTTTTGTTCTTCGTTCGTCAAAGAAATAAATTCATAAAATAGAACGTCAATGGAAAGAGAACAGAAAAAAGTCAATTTTCTCTAATCATCATAAACAACAACAGTAGATAGAGCAGATAATAATAGAAGACCCTTCTGGAAAATTTTTCTATACAAATTATGTGTATTTTAGCAAAATTTAGACTTAATGTGTTAAACTAGTAGCTTCTGCTAATAATGGTTCATTTGAATGTCCAATGCGTGATGGAATTCAAATCTAGTCTCTCGTAATATAATTAATTTACAAAGTATGTATTGAGTCAAAGAATAAATTTTGTTCATCAACCGATACTATAAAATGGTGTAACAATTGTAAAAATAATTATTGTATGATATGTAGTAAAACTATTCATGATTTTCCTGCATTTAAAAATCATCAATTAACTTTCGATTCAATGTCATCATCAACAATTCTTGCTTTTAGAAAATACGATCACAAATGATTTCAAAACTACGGTCAGTAATTTAACAGATGCATTAACAGAAAACAAAATAAGAAGAATATTGTTTATTAGGATTCATACCGATTTTATTTACATAGGCACTCGTTACATTTAGTTGATTTATAGACATTAACATCGTTAGGTTTCTCTAGAAATAATTTTGGAGAAAATGGAGCACGATATTTAGCTGAGATGTTACAAGAAAATAAAGTAATCTTCAAAATAAATTTTTTCTGTGTTTCATAGTTACCTATCGAAGTCAACTTCGAGATAATGAAATAAAATATCTAGCTGATGCATTAGAAAATAATAATGTTAAATCAAACTCGATTTTATACTTTTTTTTCTATTGATTGTCGCTTCTTGTTATAGATACTTACAACCTTAGGTTTATTTAAAAGGGGGTGGTCGAAGATCGTCAGTTTTAATGCACTCTAGAAATGTCATAATACGAAAGTCCTTGTCACCCAGATCACGAATCTGACATCCGTTTGTCTAGATCTGATCCTTTTTGCTCCAATAATTTCCAATATTTTATAAGGAAAAATGGGATTTTACCGTATTTTACTATGTTTTTTTATTTTGACGATAGCGTCGTCATTTCGCAATAGAATTCAAAACTTCCTTATACGAAAATGTTTAGCGAAAAAAACTCTACAAAGTTTGAGGGAAAAGAAAATTTTCTGAATACTTATCTGTTTGTGTTCGAAACCTCACGGAACTACCCTACTGAAACTCAGGTACCCCACTATGGCAAACACGGCAAGAAAGGGATCAGATCTAGACAAACGGATGTCAGATTCGTGATCTGGGTGGCAAGGACTTTCGTATTATCACATTTCTAGAGTGCATTAAAATTAATGATTTTTCGACCACCCCCTTTACATGAGTGACGAAGGAGCAAAACATTTAGCCAATGCATTACAACACAATAAAGTAATGTAACTATTGTCTTCTTTTGTCTTTATATTAATTTTTTCATATATTTTTAGACGTTGAAGAAATTAGGTCTTTTTATAGACGAAATCAAAGATAATCTAATCAATGCATTACGAGATAATAAAGTAATTTTTTAATTTTCTATACTTACCCGATAAATTTATTTTCATGTTCATATAGACACGCACAACGTTACGTATGTCTACTCAAAAACATCAAAATGAAGACACTTATAAAATCTCAACCTATTCGAAATGAAATTGAAACTATAACTATTGAAAGTATGACTGATACTTTAAGAGAAATAAAAGTAATTTACTATCCTACTTTATTGTTTTGTTTTAGACATTTTCAAATTTTACTCAGTATCTTAATAATCCTGGTATTTATATGTCGGCATACGTATGGGAATGTATTTAGATACATTCATTAAAAAAATTGAGTTCTTATTATGAATTTATTAGTTTTTTTTTCGTGAATTTTATTACAACAACAAAAAAAAAGAAAATAATAATAATATTTAACTTGAATCAATATCAAATTTTTGTACTCGATGATTATTATAATCAACAACATAGAGATTACCGTGTCGATCAAGCGATAAACTTACAGAACAATTAAATTGATTTGCTTTTTCTCCTTCTTTATTTCCACCAACAACAATACTACCTTCATGTGAGTCTTTGAACCAACGCATTATTCGATGATTTAAAGAATCAGCTACATAAACATTTCCTAAATGATCAACAATTACACCTTGTGGAAGTGATAATTGTGTAAGACTATCTCCTTGACCTTGTCCACCAGCAACAATAATTCCTTCTTTTGCATCTTTTATCCATTTCATCACACGATTATTATTACAATCCGATACATAAACTGCATAATTTTCATCAACAAAAATATAAGTTGGACAACTAAGTTGATTTAATTTATCTCCTTTTCCATTTCCACCAGCTACAATTGTTCCATCTATGTCTCCTTGTTTCCATCGTCTAACTTCATTTTTTAAACAATCCGAAACATAAATATCTCCTTTATTATCCATTGTTAAACCAATACAATCAATATCATTAATGATTGTTTCTTGATGTATATTAATTCGACGTGACCATCTTACAACTCGTCTATTACCTGCATCACATATAAGAAGACAATCATTGCTTTTATCAACAATAACATCTGTTGGACTATTTATTTGATCAATTCGATTTCCTTGTCCATTACCTCCAGCAATAGTTCGACTAATATTCATATTAGATTTCCATTCAACAATACGATGATTTTCATAATCAGCAATATAAATCAAATCATCATTATCAATATAAATTCCTTGAGGAAAATAGAGTTGATTTAATTTCTTATCACCAACATTACCACCAATAACAGTTAGTCCATTTTGTTTCCATTTTGTATTCTTATTAATATTCTTCGATGAGACGATTTTTCCTTAAATAAAAATATAAATTAGATTTTTATAGATCGATAATAGTAATAATCGAATATAAGTGTTATAATTAACTCTAGGACTTGTTTAGAATAATTACAATACTATATTTGAAATAGAGATTTTTTCAATCTGGAATTCCCGTGAAGCATCTTGAAAAATCTATGTCGTTAAAATCACGACGATTTCTATGATTTTTTTTTAAGATGTCGCCATTATAACATAAACGAGATTGGATAATTAAGAAAACAAAGATTTTATTCATTTTGATTTCAAATATATGTCTTACCAGAAGATCGAACTACAGAAATTTTGTAAATAAGTGGTGTCATATCATGTTTTAATGAAACATTAGGTGGTTGTTGAAGTTGACGTTGTATTTGTTTAAATTTTTCTTTAAATTGATTTAAATCTGTTTCATCAAAATTATTTTCTTGACGAATTTCTCTTATTTGTTCACTAAATTTTTTTAAATGTATTTCAATTTTATCATAATATTGATTTCTATAATCCATTAATAATTGTCTACATTCATTTGCTGTTTGTTGAATTATTTTAATTGAATCTTGTTCCCATTGATTAATTTGTTTTAAAAATTTATCATTACTAACAAGATTCGTTTGTTTATGAAGTTTTTGATTAACAACATCACGATTAAGTTCAATATGTTCTAATTGTCGACTTAATTCTTGACGATGATATGTTAAATGATTATAACAAAAATCTTGCAAACAACCTGTACATTTTGATGTTGTTTTATCCTTTGGACAATTTAAACATTGAGGTTTTTTATAATCAGTTGTCATTGAATGAAACGTATTCTATATGCCTAGACAAAAAAAAATATATATGAAAATGTAGGGAGTAAGTTCATATCTATTAACCAACCCTTTCTTTTTTATTGTTCTACATGTGTGAGAGCAAAAAAAAACGAATATTTTGTCGCATGGATGACATTGTAGAACAATAGACGTCGTAACTCAATGAAATGTCTAGAGGATAAAAGTTATAGAACGAAAGAGTATACTCTATTGATCATTTATCCTTTAATAGACCAAGGATATTTTTTTTGAATAAATGAATACGTATTTGTATAACTGAAAATTCTCGTTGTAATTAACGTCGTCCTTCACGATAAAAAAAAATCTCTGATTGAAGTAAAAAATATTTATTTTATGCGATAAGATTAAAAAATAAAAAGACAAAAGAATAGAAGCAGCATGTCTATTAAAATTATATTAGAAGTAGATATTGGTGAGACTGAAGTAGATGTTGGTGTGACTGAAGTAGATGTTGGTGTGACTGAAGTAGATGTTGGTGTGACTGAAGTAGATATTGTTGTGATTGATCCATCAAGATCTTTGAAAAATTGTACTTCATATGGTGAAAAAGGTTTTCCACTGGCATTAAAAATATCATGAAACCATACGAGTGGAGTAGAAGCATTTTCTGGTGATCCCCATGGAAAATATGTTTGTGTTTTACCGGCTACAAGTCCCCAATTGATTGCACCAATTTTTTCTTGATGAAAAAATAAAGTATTTATATGAAAAGTACTACCAACTGGTCGAGCCATGTATTCGGTACAAATTAATGGTCGATTGAATTTTCGTAATCCAGCAACTTGTTCCATAAGATCTGCAAGAGGTTGATAATTATGAAAGGTTATTATATCAGATGATTCCAATTCAAATACAGATAATGAAGCATTTAAAGGTTCAGGAAGAATACCAAATGTAAGTGGTTGTTGAGGATTAGCTGTTAAAGCAGCAGAATAAATTTCACGAAGTAATGGTAAGACGATAGGTACTTGTTGACTGCATTGAGGTTCGTTGTATAGATCCCAGAAGATTATACGTGAATCATTTGAAAAGCGAGAAAGAATATCAGTTGTGTATCTAGTTAAAAAAAATAATCAATTAAAATTTTTTTAATGAATTTGAATTCTATACATACTGTTTTAAGAAAGGCCATTTGGTTTGATCGAGAAGCGATTCTTGACCTGGACATCGTACCCATTGAGAATTATGTTGACCTGGAATAGGATCTGGTTGTGGACCTAATTTGGGTTCAGGTCGCCAACATTCATCAAAAAGAACAAAAGCAATTTTAATGTGAAATCTATCGGCAATAGTAAGAAAATCATCCATTTGTTTGTAATATGCTTGAGCATCTTGTTGATAAAAGAGAACATGAAGAAAAACACGCATTATATTCATATTGATATCTTTAGCCCATCCAAGTTCTCGTTCCATGGTTGCAGTATCAAATGTTTGCCACATATCGATTTCATTCACGGAAGTCGATGGTACAAAGTTCGCTCCAAAATACCAAGGTTGCTCAGCATACCAAGCATTCGCTTTTTCAGCTGTCCAACGAGCGCCATTAATACATCCACATAAGATCAACACAGTAAAATATAAAAGCATCTTGTTTCTTAACAGAGATCGTATGAGTAAAAAGTAACGGTAGTCTTCTATTTTATTTTATGACGATTTTAGTGGACATAAATGTTAGATTAGATAAAAAGACAAAGTCATACAGGATAAGGTAATAGGCGTCTTTTTATAGCGACTCAGAATATTTGCACTAAAACATATACTTCATAAAAAAAATACATTCTTTCTCTATCATGTAAAATTTATAATACTCTTAAATAGCACTAAAACTAATAGACAATAATATTTGTAACTATTTTTTTCTTTTGATTTGACAATAAATATCAGGGGAACGAAACACTACTTGAAATAGTTGTAATGAATATACGAAGGTGCAGTAGAGAAATTAACTCTTACAATGGTTGTTGAAGTTAATATTATCAATTAACGATTTTTGAATATAAGACGTAGATGGTGAAAAATAAAAATACTTAGTTTTTTTTCTTCTTCTTCACATACTAAAACAAGTAAAATTGATAAGATGATATAACGAGATCTTTGATGTGGCTTCGGAGTGCATGTTGATTCATGTAACGAAATACTCAGTGGTGCTCGACGTATGGCTGATTCATAAAATCTTAAAAAAATATGCAATGACCTACCTATCTATATATTCGTTGATGCTCGTAATCCCATCAATTGACAGTTGAAACACTCATCGAACGCTTGCAAAAGGCGAGTATGAAAAATATAACTGTCAAGATTTATCCTAAAGCCTTAAATGAAATGAATAAAAGCGAAATTATCAACGATATTTTACTTTGACTTGATCATATTATATCATATTCTACTATGACTATCAGCAACAACTGTTGAGATGCACTGTTCATGGTCGTACATTTTACAATCATAGTTTTGAAGTCTCTATGATGACAATTCTTCATTATATGTAGTAATATATATCAGTAGTTAAAATACCCAGTTTTTTTCATAACTCTATTTGACAATAATCAAAAAGCAGTTAGAAGAAAATTAAAATGTTTATTTACTTTAAAAACATGTGTGAATAACAAGCGCGATTAAATAAACTAGTTATATACATATATAATAAAAAATAGTCAATAACAAAGTTAAATTAGAACAAAAAATTAATATTTCTTTTTGAATTTTAATAACGAATTCTGTTTTATGTTAAATTAAATTTAGTTGATGGACAACCGAATTGATCACCAAATATTGGATCTAACTTTTTAATTAAATAATTGAGAACCGGTACTGCCTCAGTAACACCGGCATCTACTTCTAATGATGTAGCTGATAAAATGCCTTGATATATGAAACATGCAGTTCCACTAACTGTTTGGTTATTAGTTTCTAGTTGTTGAGGATATGCTGTGAATGAATTTCGTGTCCCATTATTACCTCCAAATAAAACTGGGTTTGCCAGAAATAACTTTAACATCTGTTCGCTAACATTGACTAATGAATATGGTGTTTTTCGTTTAACCCAGTTACATGGAATTCTTTCTGGAACTCCTCTCCATTCTCCACAATCTGTTTTTTGTGCACCAAAAAATGGTGAAATCACATTTAATCGTGGTACCATATCTGTTCCATTTGGAAATACTTCATAAACAAATGAAGCAGCACCATAAAGTAAAAGTGCTGGCGGTGCAAAAACAAACTGTCCATCTTCTGCTTTTGATTGTTGATAACGATCATAACGAAACTGAGCCATAGCCTCCCAGTCAAATAAATCATTATTTTCTCGTGCTCTATCATACATCATTTTAAATAATGTACCATTAAACAAAAAGTTATTACCATTTGCTAAATAAAAGTCATTTCTTGTTAACGATGCATCACCTTCAAATCTATTGTGTCCATTTAACCCAGGAGGTGTTGTTGAATTACTAGATACATCTGATGATTGTCTACCAATTGATAGTTTACCTGTAATTGGATCACCATCGAGTGCAACGCCAAGTGTAGTTAATACTATAGCTGTATCAGAAGCAAAATTATACAAGTCTTGTTGCATTGTGACTAATTCATCAAAATTTGTTATTCCAGTGCGATTAATATAACCATGATTTGCTGCTGTATTTAAACCTGGACAAGGACCACGAATATCATTTGGACCTGGAGGTATAAAAGGATGGTCTGATGGTTGATTACACTTTAAACCCAGTTTCGAAGCTAGATGAGGAAATGAAATACATTGTTCGACCAATATTATCCATATAAAAAAGATAATTGCTGAACTTTTGTAATACATCATAATAGTTACTGTAATATTATTTAAATCTAAAAATATTTATATATTAATATACCGAAGATAATCTATTCGATTATATGACCATATTGAATGTATTAGGGATAAAAAATATACAACGCAGTTGATGTAATATTCATGCTATTTATATATATATATATATATATATATATATTATTGCTAGTAGGTTTGTTCGTATTTGTTTTATTTTAAATAGATACTGAGTATATCCATCGGTTAGTCATCTATGTAAGCAGCCTATATATAGTATCCTTATGACGTTAATAAAAGATAATGCATCGACTTGATTAATGAGGGGTTTTTATTCTTAACTGTATTGAGTCATAGTTTTGATAAATCATCAAAAAAGCTTCTATTTATATGAATCGAAAATCGACGAAGTTTTATTTCTTTTGTATTCTGTATTTGCGTAGATAATGTGTATAATACAATCCACGTGTACAGTGAGGTGTGTTTATCTCACTAAAATTATCTACAGATGCAAAGAAAGACTCAGTCGAAATAAAACTAATTGTCTATTTCGTAGAGAATAAATTTAAAAAACTCATACGGAATTTTTAAAATACACAATAGCACCTAGAAAAATAAAAGTATTCGCTTTTTATTATATAAAATGTGACAAACGTTTGAATATGTTTATCCTATCTACGTAATTGTGCTTATCGGTAATATTATCGATCGATTACAATATATGCTCAGTCGATGACGCATGAATAAATTATCTTTGAAATTGTCTTTATTACAAAATACTTGTTCTATACTAGAAAATATATTTAACAAGAAAATCTCTGATCATATTTTTTAATTGCAGATGAAAGACTTTAGAGTATTTTTTCTAGTATATAATAATGCATCGATTTAATATTTTTCTTAAATATTATTTCTGTTAGTTTCAAAATGTTGTAATGTCATTGTCTGACAAATAATTTCATGGAAATAGAATACATCATTAAGCTTTATTTATTAATTGCTTATTAATGTGAAATAAAATAAAATGACAAAACAATTATTTGCATCAATTAAAGTCAGAAGAGCCAATGTTTTTGTTATATCGACTGTTCCATTTGTCAATAATGAATGAAAAATTAAGTGTGTGATTGTTTATGACGAATATTAGCTTGAGCATTTCCATTTGCAAATGATTGTATTGTAGTATGATTAATATTAATTGTATTGTTTCCAGTTGCACATCCAGCTAATCGATAGATGATCTTAGCACATTGAATGAATTCATCACGAAATAATTTTGATGTTAAACAATGAACATAGAAGTTGATCTATACACAATATATGAAAAGTTTTATATTGATTTTTTATTATATGCATAGTTAAAAAATTATTTCTATTAAATAACTGAAATAAGATGAATGGAAATAAAATTTCAAAATTAGAACTCACTCTAGCAATGAATCTCTATATTACTAAAAAAAAATAATTCTTCAATGACTTACAGCATAGTTTAAAGTTAGTAGTATAGTGAGTATACTCGTATCACTGATAATTTTAATTAAATCAGTAGTTTTACCAGCAGAAATTTCATAGGCAGCTACAATTTGTCGAATACTAACAGGTAATGTTGTGACAAAAAATATCATGATACTAGATATCATCAAAATCAACATTTGTCGATGTAAACGTGCTTGACGTAGTTGTTGCGGCTGATTCATCGCAACTGTTTGAATACGAGATTTTGTTTTTTGTATAGTTCGATGAATGTCAAAAGTACTTTGCAAATATAATGAGAAACACAAAAAGTAAATGAAATAATATGTAACAATATATATCAATAGTTAAAATATCCAATTTTTTCTTATGATTCTATTTGAGAATAATCAAAATTAAGTAGTTATAAGAAAATCGGAATATTTATTTACTTTAAAAATATGTGTGAATAACAAGCGTGATTAGATAGACTAGTTATATATATATAATAAAAAAAATATTCAATAACAAAATTAGGTTAGAAGAAAAAATTAATATTTATTTTTAAACTTTAGTAAAGAATTACAAAAAAATAAAAAATAAATTCAATATAAAGTTTGAACTAGATTTCTGTTTTATGTTAATTTGAATCTAGTTGATGGACAATCAAACTGATCACCAAATATTGGATCCAAGTATTTAGTTAAATAACTAAGTCTCGATACTGGCCCACTAACACCGGTATCTACTTCTGATGGTGTAACTGCTAAAATGGCTCGATATATGAAACATGCAAATCCATTAACTGTTTGGTTGTCACTTGTTAGTTGTTGAGGATCTGCTATGAATGTATTTGGTTTCCCACTATTACCTCCAAATAAAACTAGATATGGTAGATATAACTTTGACGTCTGTATGATAACATCAACTAATGAATATGGTGTTTTTCGTTTAATCCAGTTAGGCGGAATTCTTTCTGGAACTTCTATCCATTTTCCACAGTCTGTTTTTTGTGCACCAAAAAATGATGAAATCACATTTATTGTTGG